>CAUYSK010061769.1:0-11504 GCA_963575035.1 Avahi laniger | reverse complement strand
CTAAAAATATATAGAAAAAATTAGCCAGGCATGGTGGCGCATGCCTGTAGTCCCAGCTACTTGAGAGGCTGAGGCAGTAAAAGGATTGCTTGAGCCCAGGAGTCTGAGGTTGGCTGTGAGCTAGGCTGACGCCACCGCATTCACTCTAGCCAGGGCAACAAAGCGAGACTCTGTCTCAAAAGAAAAAAAAAAAGAAGAAGAGGTGGGAGTTGGTGAGTTTCCTTTATTGTCCTTGAACCAAATTCTTATCAAAAAGTAGAAGATGGGCTCCCACTATTGAGGCTTGTACTCTAAATAGCAGATGTTTAATGTTTCTCATCTTAGATTTCTCCCAGTTAGCAGAATCCATTCTTATATCTGAGTCCTTTAGGGTTCTAATTACTTGTCAGAATTGTAATTGTGCAGTTTAGTCTTTGATCATTCCACATTTAGTTAGTTTGATGCAGAATGCAAAATAAGTTCTTAGAATAAAAGGTCAGCAAACACGGATTTTTTGTTACTGATCCAAGTGTGTAATGGTTACTTTGAGTAACCATTAGTGATGGGAATAGGAGGAGAGAATACTGAATTTAGAGTCAAAAGACTGGAGACCTTGTGCTAGCTCTGTGGTTTGGGATAAATCATTTATCCTCTCTGAGCTGGGTTTCCATTCTGTTAAATGAAGATTAAATTGTCTTTAAATAGGATTTTTTTGTTGCTATTCCTGTTGTTAATTAGGTGCAAAGCAAATATTCTGATTGGTAATGTAATAAATTTTTAAAAACGAAATAAAATCAGGTTGGGCACAGCGGCTCACGCCTGTAATCCTAGCACTTTGGGAGGTTGAGAGGCAGAGGAACACTGGAGACCAGGAGCAGTTTGAGGTTGCAGTGAGCCACTGCACTCTAGCCCCAAGAAACAGAACGAGACCCTGTCTCAAAAAAAAAAAATTTTTTTTTTTAATTTTTAAAAACATAAAAGAATATGAAAGATGTCCCTGCCCCTATAAACGTTTCCCCTGGAAATCCCTATTAAATCGATACATTGTTTTTTGAAGGATTTATTCCATATATTGGGTCACTTTTTTATTTTTTTTGGCTTCAAAAGCATTTTTTCCTTTTTTCCTTTTTTTCTTTTTTTCTAATCAGTGTAGCCTCCATTCTACAAAATAGAATGAAAGCTCCCCCAGAAACATTTCTTGTACATGCATCTTGCATAGTTTTGCTATAGAAATATTTTTAAGTGGGATGCTGGATCAAGGACAAGACCATTTTCAAATATAATTGATACTGCTAAATTGCACTTCGCAAAAAGATTCATAATCCCACCAAGAGCACGTGTTTGTCTGTTTCCCCATGCCCTAGTCAACGTTGCACTTAATAGCTTCCATCACATTCTACTTTTCCTGTTTAAGTTATTTGTGAAGTTAGGCTTATTTTATTTATTTATTTTTTTAGACAAGAGTCTGGCTCTGTTGCCTGGACTAGAGTGCCGTGGCGTCAGCCTAGCTCACAGCAACCTCAAACTCCTGGGTTCAAGCAGTCCTTCTGTCTCAGCCTCCCAAGTAGCTGGGACTACAGGCATGCACCACCATGCCCGGCTAATTTTTTCTATGTATTTTTAGTTGTCTGGCTAATTTCTTTCTATATTTCAGTAGAGACAAAGTCTCACTCTTGCTCAGGCTGGTCTCGAACTCCTGACCTCAAGCGATCCTCCTGCCTTGGCCTCCCAGAGTGCTAGGATTACAGGCCTAGAGCAGTTACACTTATTTTAAAATATTTGTGTTTTATATATGTCCCTTGAGCTACCCGTTTATGTTTTTTGCCTATTTTTCTTTATGGGTTATCTCTTAATATAAGGTAAATTGCCCCCAATAAATTTGTGCAGATAATTTTTTGCAGTTTATAATTTTAAGTCTTGTTATTATTCAGAAGCTATGGATTTTAACTTCCCTAATTTTCCTCTGAAATCCTCCATATTTTGTGTCATTCTTTGAAAGGCCTTCCCCATAATGCATATTCATCCATTGTTTTCTTCTTGTATTTTCATGTTTTGGCCATTAAAACTTTGATCGTCCTGGTACTCGTTTTGGTGTTTCCTATGGAATAGGAATCCAAAAGTTTTTTCCTAAATGAATAGCAATATTTTTTAATGCTATTTGACAGTCCATTTTCCCTACTGGTTTGAAATGGCATCTTTTCACATGTATACCCAAATCTTTTTCTGGTGACCAAATTTTTTTTGGATGGCATCCAGGCAGTTCCCTTTTATGTTCTGAAGAGATCAAATCCTTAATAGTAGAAGAACCGTTAAAAAAATAAATACCAGTAATATGTAGGTTAATGACTATGTAAATCACCCTATTGATCCTCACATGGAAACTGAGGCTCAAATTTTGTAACATGCTCTGAGGTTACCCAGTTTTACTATCTCCCGTTTCTTCCTCTTCTCTCTCTTCCTGCCTCTCCCCCAATCTTTTTTTTAGATCAGTGGATAGGCCTGATGCTTAAAGGGGGGCAGGGTGCTGCCTCCATATGGTCTCAAAAGTGATGGAAGCAAAGATATCCCAGTGGTCTCTTAAAGTTTCTTGGGTGATTGTTAGGTAGGTAGCTTCCTACCTAAAAGATGAAATGTCTAGACTAGATTGAACTATATAGTTGATTACCATCTACTTGACCCCATTTGGTTTGCGGTAATTGATAGCAGTTTCAAAAGATCACTGAACTTTCAAAGTGAAAGAACTAAAGCTGGCTTAGGCCTGTTTTAACATTAAAAAGAATTCATATGTTTATATTAGATTTAGCCTGGCTACAGTCACGTTTTAAGCCCTGAAAATAGATGAGATGTAAAATTTTACTTCAGACTCTGTTGACAATATCTTCAAATATCAACAGGTTTATTTTTAGTAACTTGTTTGGGAATTAGTTTTGTATTTTAAAATAGACAAATCTGTAGTCTTTAGTCTGAATTATATAAAATATAAACTATTATTGAATCGTGGTGAACTAATTTGGATATTTTACTCAGGGTGTTAGAGCTTATTTTTCTTAGTTTCAAGAGGTTTATTGGGCTCAAAAAGTGGCTTGATTATAGACGTCACAATGGTGATTACCTTGTCTGAAGGGATAGTGTGGACTGGGAAGGACACAGTTAGTGCCGCCTGGGGTACTGAAAATGTTTTATATTTTGATCTGGGTGGTAGTTACCCTGGTGCCTACATGTTTAAAAATTCATCAAGCTACAGAGATTTATACACTTCCGTTGTATTATGTTATACCTCAAGTTTGTTTTAGTATTGTTTTATGTGGAGAGAAGCAAACAAAGTAGGAAGAGAGTTCGACCTTGACTTTCATTCATATTATTGTACATTGATATCTCAACCTTTCTTTACTAGTTAAAATTGGCCTTTCACATACCAGCTTCAACTTGGGAGCCCCTGATTATGTCTTTAAAAATGGTATATGTACCTTGTTTTAAAAATACTATTGCTAAAATATGCTGACACAGATACCAAGTGAACACATGCTGTTAGAAAAATGGCATCAATAAATGACATCAATAGGTGGCAGGGTTGCTACAAATCTTCAATTTAAAGAAAAAAGCAGTATCTGCAGAGTGCAATAAAACAAGGTAGGCTTGTCCTTAACCTCCCTGTATTTAGACTGAAAGTTCCTTGGGATCATGTATGATAGCATGCCTTCTTTTTTGTACATGTAGATGCTTGTGGGCTAGAGTTCTGGAAAAATTTGTGTGGTTTGTTGTTTTTTTCTCCTTTAGAGTCTATCTTGAATTTGTATTTTTAGGTTTTTAACTTGTTTGAAACATTTACTTTTCGAAAGTTACTTTGAAGTTGAAAGTTATCTAACATGCCAACTGTAGTAGCCATTTATGTCTTCGCTTTTTGAAAAGATTTTTGTCCTTCAAAGAATAACACTTGTAGAGCAATGCTATTGACAGAGCATTTTTATTTACAAGTTACTCTCACAACTTGTTTTGTGGATAAGGTATTTGAGTCTCAGAGAAATTAAAGACCTTTCCCAAATCACCAGGATAATAAGTGACAGAGCCTCTTAGGCCTAGGTCTGACTCTTACTTAGGAGCTTTTGTGGCCTTATCATGCTGCCTTCTATAATTCTTTGACTGATCATTAACTGCTTTTGTTTATATATTGCTTTGCCAAGATTTATATAATCACAAATTATATTGTTACACATACTATAATGGTACTTGGAAGAACTCTCTCTAAGTGCATGCAGTAGTCAAATGTGAATAAAAAATGTTTTTGTCTGGTCCTTGCCTACCTGGTTTATTTCAACCAGGGACTTTGGTTGGCAAGTATAAGTAGGGGTTAGGAAAATGGAACTGTATCTTGTGGCTCTGTTTTTCCTCATTGGAATAAGAGAAACATTGTGGGGAAAAGATACAGTGTGATGGTAGAATATTTCAGAAGGGTCATCTCAAACTAGAGCTTCTAACAAATGGTGTAAGAGGGACTCTTTTGTACCTAGCACACTGTGTATTTAATAATCATTAAAATAATAACTTAGATATTATTTATTCAGCATACTTATTTATACTTTAAATGAGATTGGAAAACCTTATTGAGAACCTCCTTTTAAAGTGGAATTGGTAGTCTTCAAGTAGTGATAAAATATAGCCGTCCCTTGGTATCTGTGGAGAATTGGTTCCAGGCTCTCCCTTGGATACTGAAATCTGCAGATGCTCAAGTCCCTGATAACAACATGGTGTGGTATTTGCGTATAACCTATGCACATCCTCTTATATACTTAAAAGATCTTAGATTACTTACAATACCTAATATAATGTAAATGCTGTGTAACTAATTGTTACACTGTATTGTTTAGGGAATGATGACAAGGTAAAAGTCTATACAACATGTTCAATGCAGACGCAATTTTTTTTCCCCAAAATTTTTTTTTTTTTTTTTTTTTTTTAGACAAATTATCACTTTGTTGCCCTTGCTATAGTGAGTGCCGTGGCGTCAGCCAAGTTCACAGCAACCACAGACTCCTGGGCTCAAGCAATCTTACTGCCTCAGCCTCCCAAGTAGCTGGGACTACAGGCATGCGCCACCATGCCCGGCTAATTTTTTCTATATATTTTTAGCTGTCCAATTAATTTCTTTCTATTTTTGGTAGAGACAGAGTCTCGCTCTTGCTCAGGCTGGTCTCGAACTCCTGAGCTCAAACAATCCCCTCAAACAATCTGCTCAGCCTCCCAGAGTGCTAGGATTACAGGGCGTGAGCCACCGCACCCGGCCTTTCCCAGATATTTTTGATCATGATTAGTAAACCCATAGATGCAGAGCCCACAGAAATAGAGGGTCAGTTATACTACTTCTTAGGTATTTAACTACCTGGAGCCAAAGGATATAAAAACACTTTATAGTGCTAACAAATGTCTAAATTACTTTTAGTATTATACCAGTTTGCTGATAAAAAACCTTGCCTATGTCCTTATACTCAATGAGTGACATGTAGAGTAGCTCTTGCTTTGTACTTATTTGCAATTAATTTTTCTTATTTACAGAATTTGGAGGTTTTGGTTCTGTTAGTGGCAAAATTGAAATAGAAATCAAGATCAACCACGAAGGAGAAGTAAACAGGGCCCGTTACATGCCCCAAAACCCCTGCATCATCGCAACAAAGACTCCCTCCAGTGATGTCCTTGTTTTTGACTATACAAAACATCCTTCCAAACCAGGTAACTGCCCTTTTCTGTTAAAATACAAATTACTCAGTATGGAAATACGTGGCTCCACTCATTTTGAGTTTAATTGCTTGTTATTCTTTGTATAGTTTAAAAGAAATTTAGACATCATGATCGAAAATCCATTACACTTAGTAGATCCACAGAGCCAGTGGACTGGGTAGTCTTGATGTGTCTCTCACTTTGCAGACCCTTCTGGAGAGTGCAACCCAGACTTACGTCTCCGTGGACATCAGAAGGAAGGCTATGGGCTTTCTTGGAACCCAAATCTCAGTGGGCACTTGCTTAGTGCTTCAGATGACCACGTGCGTATCCTTCCCATTTTGAAGCAAATCTGGGCTAGTTACCAGTTGGTTTCTTTTTTGGGGTATGTGGGGAGGTGAGAATCTTCCTTTTATATAATGGTTAATTTTATATTTAAGACCATCTGCCTGTGGGACATCAGTGCTGTTCCAAAGGAAGGAAAAGTGGTGGATGCGAAGACCATCTTTACAGGGCATACGGCAGTAGTCGAAGATGTTTCCTGGCATCTGCTCCATGAGTCTCTGTTTGGGTCAGTTGCTGATGATCAGAAACTTATGATGTGAGTAGAATTCGTTTGTTTTTTCATTCCTATATTGTCTGAGTTTTATATTTAGTTACCTACATTCTAAGTATTCTGTTTAATTTTAATTTTTTTTTTTTTTTAAGTTGGGATACTCGTTCAAACAATACTTCCAAACCAAGCCACTCAGTTGATGCTCACACTGCTGAAGTGAACTGCCTCTCTTTCAATCCTTATAGTGAGTTCATTCTTGCCACAGGATCAGCTGACAAGGTCAGTTTGATTTATTTTAATAGAAAACATGGGGTAGATTTCTCTGGTTCTTTTGAATTGCAGACATATTTTAGTTAAGGGTTTTCTTTTTCTTTTCTTGTAAAAAAAAAAATTGATTGCTCTTGCTTCCCTTTTCTTTATTGTATGTAGACTGTGGCCTTGTGGGATCTAAGAAATCTGAAGCTTAAGTTGCATTCCTTTGAATCACATAAGGATGAAATATTCCAGGTAAGAAACTAATGCTACTAATTCAGGGGGTGGGGGAGAAGCCCGAATGTGTGAATGGATACACCTGTGCTTTATCCCATTGCTCAAAATAGAAGTTTTCTATGTATCTGTGCTAATTTCTGTGGAATTGGGATTGTTTTTCCTTTGTTGTTTTCTATGCTTTCTTAAACTGGTCATTGGCCACCTACATTTTTCAGGTATTAAGAAATCTAGTGGGCCAGGCATGCTGGCTCATGCCTTATAATCCCAGCACTTTGGGAGGCTGAGAGGGGAGGATCGCTTGAGGCCAGGAGTTTGAAACCAGCCCAGGCAACATAGCAAGACCCGGTCTCTACAAAAGGAAAAAAAGAAATCCCGGTGCCTGATTATTTTATCAGCCTTGCTCCCGTCACTTATTTGTTTCTTCTCTTATTTCCAGTCATTCACCTTTGTTGCTTGCCACATCTATTGATTCCTTGTTAGTCCAGCCAAAACTACAGGCTCCGTGTGTTCTGCCTCATCAGTTTAAACTTCTTTCTTAACATACAAAACCCTCTAACTCAATTGAAAAATAATTGTCACACTGTTTCAAGCTCATTGCTAGGACACCATGAGAGATACATTATAGTCTTTGTTGTCAAAGAACTTAAAGTTTTATAGTGTAGAAAGGCCTATTTAGAAGTTATTATAATAAAAGATTTTCTCAAGTGTTATGAACCTGAGGGTGATAAAGATTAATTCTGGTGGGTCAATATGGTATCTGAACTGGGCTTTAGGTGAGCCATACTCCTCCACACATGGTCTCATTTTCTGCTTTTCAGCCGGCTCCAGGGAACATTTTGTCTTCACCCTGTCCTGTCTCTTTGTCTTTGCTTGTGATAGTGTTCCTGTGTGGAGAGTATTTAAATTCTTCCTTAACTGCTGGTCACTTAAGCTCTCTTCTCTGTACCATGAGTACTTTATTACCATGTTTGATAACACTGTATATGATTATTGCATATATAGTAATTTTTGTCTAGCTCTTGAATAAGATTATTGTTTTAAGGAGTCATTTTTAATTAATCTTATGTGTGATACAGAATTCAAAGTAAATACTTAGGAAAATAGTTATCGTGTGGGAGTCATCTGTACTGTAGTTCTTAGGTCAGGATTGGATTATATTTGGCTAGAGGCCAGAATTGGACAGTAAGAATAGGTAAGATGTAGTCTTCAAAAAAATAATATGAAGCTAGGTGCGGTAGCATGTGACCATAATCCCAGCTACTGGGCAGGCTGAGGTGCAAAGATCCTGAAGCCCAGGGATTCAATACCACCTGGGCAATATACTGAGACTCACTCGTTCTCTCTCTCTCCCCCTTCTCTCTCTCACACACACACACACATACACATTCATTCTCGCGCGCGCGCTCTATCTCTCTCTGACGAGATTGTTAGATATAATTTTAGGTGTTATTTCCCTTTGTTTTCTAATTTGATAGCTTTTGTTTCCTTCATTCTTATGTGTAGGTTCAGTGGTCACCTCACAATGAGACTATTTTGGCTTCTAGTGGTACTGATCGCAGACTGAATGTCTGGGATTTAAGGTAACTCTTTTATTAGTTACTCTTTCCAAGGAATTTTTTCCTTTGACTTTGTAAAGTTAGTTCCTACGGATAAATCTCTTTTAACTTTTAAAATGATCTTTCTATGCTAGTAAAATTGGAGAGGAACAATCCCCAGAAGATGCAGAAGATGGGCCACCAGAGTTGTTGGTATGTTACAAGCATTGAGCAGTATTGAAACAGTCTGTAATGTCCTTTATCTGCATTTCATATCTTTGTTTCCGCCCTCTTTCAGTTTATTCATGGTGGTCACACTGCCAAGATATCTGATTTCTCCTGGAATCCCAACGAACCTTGGGTGATTTGTTCTGTATCAGAAGACAATATCATGCAAGTGTGGCAGATGGTAAGTGTTTGGTCTTTTGTTTAGGAGAGGTTAGATAAATGAGACAGAATCATTCTATGTTTGTATATTTCATGAATACAGAATACAACTGTCATCTCCATTCACTTTGCTTTCAGGTGTGACTTTAGTGCTTCTCTGCACATTATCATTTTCAACTGCTTGGCTCTTTACCTTTATCTGGTTGTCTGACTGGTATTTAAAACTCAGCTAAACAAAACTAACCTTCTCTCTCCCACTTCTCCTTTCTCAAACCCTTTTCCTCCTCCCGACTTTCCTTTTTCTCTGTGGCTCTAGTGAGCTGGCATTTGCCCAGGTAGCCATACTTGAAAATTCAAGAGTTCCCATGTCTATTCACCTCTAGGTGTAGATGACTTACCACATTTTATATCATCTGTCTCTCTGATGTTTCTGACATCTTTCCTCATCTTATGCAAACATACATACCCAAAGGAGGTATAGTGTATCACAGCATCAGATACGACCATTTCAGCGCACACCTATAGTCCCAGTTACTCAGGAATCTGAGGCAGGAGGATTGCTTGAGTGTAGGGGTTTGAGCTTGCAATGAGCTATGATGACGCCATTGTACTCAAGCCCAGGCAACTGAGTGAGACCCTGTCACCAAAAAAAAAGAAAAAGGAAAATACTACCATTTCTCCGTGAAACCTATCTAGATTTCAAAAACATTGCTTACCTCTATCCTAGTTTAAGGTGATATCCCTTCTTTGAATATTCAGAGCACTTAGAATAAAAATAACTGATGTCTAATGTATGCTAATACAAAGAACAGTTGCATTGTGGAGTTGGATGGTTATGGTTACAGAACAAATGTGAGTGTGCTTAATACCCTGAACTGCACATCTAAAATGGCTGGGATGAGGCCAGGCGTGGTGGCTCACGCCTGTAATCCTAGCACTGTGGGAGGCCGAGGTAGGCAGATCATTTGAGCTCAGGAGTTCGAGACCAGCCTGAGCAAGAGCGAGACCCCTTCTCTACTAAAAATAGAAAGAAATTATCTGGACAACTAAAAATATAGAAAAAATTAGCAGGGCGTGGTGGCAGATGCCTGTAGTCCCAGCTACTTGGGAGGCTGAGGCAGGATCACTTAAGCCTAGGAGTTTGAGGTTGCTGTGAACTAGGCTGACACCACGACACTCTAGCCCAGGCAACAGAGGGAGACTCTGTCTCGACAAAAAAAAAAAAAAATGGCTGGGATGGTAGTTTTATCTTATGTGTATTTTACCACTTTTTTAAAATAATTGCATAACTTTTGAGTGATGCTAGTCTGATAAATAAAAATAAATCAGTAGAAACTTTTGTTGTCTCAGGGTAGATCTTGAGCCAGGAAGAAGCTCCAGGGAAAGTTTTTGACTCAACACGAGAAGGGGAATGTTTTAATTGAACTTTGTTAAAATGAAATAACACTATTAATCGAAGATACAGAAATAAAATGAGACTGGGAGTGATGGCTCAATGCCTACTATAATCCTAGCACTTTGAGGGGCTAGGAGGCTAGGTGGGAGGATTACTTGAAATGATCAAGACCAGCCTGAGCAGCAACATAGTGAAGACCCTGTTTCTACCAAAAAAAAGAAATTAGCCAGGCATACTGGCTCACACCTATAATCCTAGCACTTTGGGAGGTTGAAGTGGGAGGATCGATCACTTGAGCTCAGGAGTTCGAGAACATCCTGAGTAAGAGCAAGACCCTGTCTCTACAAAAAAATAGAAAAATTAGCAAATCATGATGGTGTATACCTGTGGTCCCAGCTATTCAAGAGGCTGAGGCAGGAGGATCTCTTGGGCCCAGGAGATTGAGGTTCCAGTGAGCTATGATGATGCCACTGCACTCTAGCCCAGGCAACACAGTGAGACACTATCTCAAACAAAAAAGGCTGCCTTGAATAGCCTGTCAATTAAAGGCATTTTAGTGGTTGCTGTGGGAATGTCGTAGGAGTTTAAACTAGATCCCTTCCAAGGCCATTACCTCCATTCCAGATTGTTAGTTTATTTAGTTTTTTAAATAATTGTTATGGTATTAATATAATAAAAAGCAAATATTTGGCCTTTGTCCCAGTTCTTGACACAAAACTTCTAAAAAACCCTTGGAATTTCCTGAGTGATAAGAGTGTCACTCATAATGATCCCCTTTGGAACACACCTGAGTTTATTCTACTGTAGTGACTGATGGGGCCCCTAGATAGCCTCATGGTAGAGCTGGTCATCAGAAAGACCGAACACTTGTTTAAAGGATTGAAGCTTTCCAGTCTCATTCACAAACCTTGAGGGTAAGGGGTTGGAGATTGAGTCCTATAAAAACTCTTAATTTGATGAATTTTTAGGTTGGTGAACACATGGCTTGCTGGGAGGGTAGTATGCCCAGAGACTTCGTGGGAGCTCTGTACACCCTCCCCATCTTAACCTATGCATCTCTTTCATTTGGTTCTTCAGTTGCCTCTTCTCTGATAAAACCCAGTAATAATAAAACACATTCCTGAGTTCTTCGAGTCATTCCAGCAAATTATCAAACCTGAGGGTGGGGTCCTGGGGACCCCTAAATGTGTAGCCAAGTTGGATGGACATGCATGGGTAGCTTAGGTACCCGGTACTTGCAACTGGCCTCCAACGTGAGGGCGATCTTGTCTGATCCTAACTTCAGGTACTCAGTATCAGAATATAGGATCAAGTAGTTAGATATCCATTTGGTGTTCAGAGAAAAAACAACACAAGTGGTGTAAGAGGGGGTGCCCAGAAACATCACACAGTTATAAGCATTCCTAATATATGTAGTAAGATCACAAGCTCTTTAAAGACGAGACTGGGC
>CAUYSK010061764.1:0-56601 GCA_963575035.1 Avahi laniger | reverse complement strand
ATTTATAGAAAAAATTATTCGGGCATGGTGGCGCATGCCTGTAGTCCCAGCTACTTGGGAGGCTGAGGCAGGAGGATCGCTTGAGCCCAGGAGTCTGAGGTTGCTGTGAGCTAGGCTGACGCCACGGCACTCACTCTAGCCAGGGCAACAGAGTGAGACTCTGTCTCAAACAAACAAACAAAAAAAAAAAAACACCCATCACTGCCTTCAGTGGGAAGCCAGTACCACTGATCACGAAAAAGAAAATAAACACAAAAATAAACACAGTGCAAACCCCTAAATCATCCCGAATTCTCTGGTCACAGCCCGCATGTCACGAGCACAGACGCCAGCGCCACTCGGTCTGGGCGCACGCCTTTGCCAATTGCCAGCTGTGGGAATCCGGGCGTTAGTTCCCTTCTTTGTGTTGGGGCCTTTCCCCAGGTGGGAAAACAGGATCTCAACAGAGCTCGGCCGCACCGGGGCGGGCCAGGCGCCTGTGAGAACCGAACGAGTTTGTACGCGGGACACTTGCTTCGGCGCCGGCACACGGGAGGCAGCGCGCGGGTGCGGCGTTTGTCACCATCACCGCCGTGATATGGTTTTATTGCATCACGTACGTTCATCATCGTCGCTGATATTAATTTATCACCGTCATCACAACCATTATTATAATCATTATTATTACACTACGGCCTGCTCTGCTGGAGAGCTGTTGGCACCCAAGTGAGTCTTTCTCAGTGAGACCAAGAAATGCTCGGGGACCGCAGAGGGAATAACTCCCGGCTTACTTTCTAACTGATTCATTCATATAATTTTAGATTTTCTCATTGCATTTCATCAAATTACTCTTTTTGATGACAGCTCTATGGAACTACAGTTCACACACCGTACAAGTCACCCACTTACAGTGTACGAGCCAACGGCTTTTCCTACATTCAGATAACGTGCAACCGTCTCTGCGACCGACGCAGAGCACCTCACCACCCCCGAAAGAGGCCTTATGTCCTTCCCCATCACTTCTCGTTCTCCCCATTCCCTTTCCCAGGCAACCCCCAGCCCACCTGCCGCCCTGCCCGCCTGTCGTCCACTGTCTGTTTCTGTGGGTTTGCCTAGTCTGGGCGTTTCAGGCCAGTGGAATCACACAGCGTGTGGTCTTTGGGGTCTGGGTTCTTCCGCTTAGTATAACGTTTCCAAGGTTCGTCCAGGCTGCGGCATAAATCAGCACTTCATTCCTTTTTAAGGTCGATATTATTCTAGTGTGTGGATATACCACACTTCCCTTATCCATTTGTCAGATGGTGCACACTTGGGTTGTGTATACACTTAGCTCGTTTCATTTCTCTTGGGTGTATACCCTAGGAGTGGAATCGTTGGGTTAAGCACTAACTTTATGCTGAACTTTTTCAGGAAATGCCAGACGGTTTCCCAAAGTGGCTGCGCCAATAGCTCACAGTTAAGCCCAGTTTGTGCTCCTCGAGGTCACGCCCCTACCACCCGAATCGTAAGTTTAGTCTCCCAGGCCCCCTGGCCTCCTCCTCGGCCCTCCTGGCCTCAAGTCCCCAAGCCCAGGCCCCGCTCCCACACCCACCTGTGAAGGGCAGAGGGCTGGACAGGTGGACCAGGGCGATGTCGTTGCTGTTCTCCTCGCTGTTGGGGTCTCGGAAGGGAAGGTAGCCCCCGTGGTAGACCACGGCTTGCACGGCCAGCTGCAGGCCGTGGGGAGAGTCCTGGGCCACAGCCCCAGCGAACACTCGCCAACGGGACAGGACCCGGTTCCGCCTACCGGGAAGAGCAGGGAGGGTGGTGGCGGCCTGCCCGGGCGCAGCTCCCCCGCCTCTCTGCTCCCCTGGCCCCCCACATTGGCACAGGGAGGAAGGGACTCACTCAGGGAAACAGTGGGCAGCCGTCAGCACCCAGTCTCCGGACAGCAGGGACCCCCCACACAGGTGCGCCCCGTCGTAGCGAAGGCTGACTTGCCATGGCCACTTGCCCAGGCTGCTGTCCTGGCCTCCCACGATGCGGTCCACGGGCAGCTTCCTGCGGCCGCAGTCTGTGGGAGACGGGGCGGTGGGGCCGGTGGAAGGAGCCTGGTGCCCAGGCCCCCAGAGCCCGGGACTGGCCCTGCCCTGGGGAGGGTCTCAGGGGACGCAGCCCCCAGAGCGTCTAAGGGGGGTCCTGCGTTTCGGGGTCTCACCTTGGCAGATGGTAGCCAGGAAACGGCCCCTGGGACAGTCACTGAGAGAGACAAAATACAGAAACCAGTTAAGACGGATAAAAGGAAAACGAGCAGAGCGGGTGCGGGGTGCCCTGGGGGCAGCGGGGGCCGGGGCGTCGCCCCCACCTGCCCGCTGCCGTCCTCACCACACGGAGATGACCTCCAGCAGCCTCTGGGCGTGGGGCAGCCTCCCCTCGTCCACGCAGAAGAAGCCCGACGTGCCGTTGGCGCCCACCGTCCTCACGTCCAGCTCGGAGTGGGCCAGGGCCCTGGGCGGGGCAGGGGTAAGGCCTGCTCCCCCCGCCCCCCCGGCCCCCGCCCCTCCGGGGGGCCCCAGTACCTGAGGAAGCCCATCTCCTCACAGCTGAGCCCGGCCACCCTGGCGTTGGAGCGCGAGGAGCACAGCAGCCGCCACGTCCCTTCCGTCTGGTCAAACACCGTGAGCCTGGCGTCCACGGGGCTGACCTGCACTGCAGGGCAACAGGGCCGGGGCGCCTGGGTCCCACGGCCGGGCTCCCGACGCGCCCCCAGCCTGGGCTCCTCCCCGCCCGTCCTGCGGCCGCCTGGTTTTAGCCCTGATCCCAGCGGGGCCCACCAGGGCAGCCCACCCCCATAGCTGTGGCTGCAGCTGGGACCCAGCGAGACTCGAGACTCGAGGGCTCGAGTCAGACCAATGAGCAGCAGCCCTGGGACTTTGGCCCGCGGGACACCAGGAGCAATCATCGTTCTGCCAGGGTTCCTAAGCTGGCTGCTCCCGTTTGGGGCTGGCTGGGGGGCAGTTTGGGCTGGGAACTGATGTTCCCTGAAGTCCCCGTTTGCTGCCAACAGGAAGTCAGAAGAACCCTGTTAATGCCGGCCCTCGGGGTGCTCATTTAGCTTTACCCAAAGTGCCAGCTCTGTTTTAGGCAATGCACAAGTCGGACAAAAGCCCTGCCCCGGTGATGCCCACGGCCCGGCAGGTGAGACGGAGTGACGGATGGGACGGACGAATAAAGTAGTTCATGTGTCACAAGGAAAGGGGCCGCGGGGACACATAAAACTCAACAGAGGGAGGGGAGCCGTTGTGGCGGGGTGAGGCTGCACTTTTCAATGTGTGGGCAGGGACACGTCCCTGGGAAGGGGGCGGGTGGAC
This sequence comes from Avahi laniger, assembly GCA_963575035.1. NCBI lineage: Eukaryota > Metazoa > Chordata > Mammalia > Primates > Indriidae > Avahi > Avahi laniger. The sequence goes on along the minus strand of CAUYSK010061764.1, from coordinate 53,272 downwards.
AGGGAGATGGAGGAGGTGAAAAGTAGTCGTGCAGATACCGAGGGGACAGCAAAGTAGGCCAAGGGAGAACCCGTGCAAAGGCCCTGGGGCTGGAGCCCAGAGCGGAGAAAGAGAGGGGAAGAGAAGGGGCCGAGAGGTGGGAAATTGATCAATGTTAGGCTTTTCTGTTGCCTGGAGCCAGGTGCAGCCCAGAGGGGCTCCCCCACCCAACCCAGTGTTCCCAGGCCCCCGCCGGCTGCGGGTGGGGACCAGACTGCGGGAGCAGGGACAGAGCAGGAGACCAGGGAGGAGGCTGCTGGCATGTCCAGGCTGGAGGGGACAGAGGCCGGGCCAGGGTGGGGCTAGTGGAGGGGAGAAGGGTTGAGATTCTGGAGACGGGATTTGCCGAGAGACTGGACTCATACGTTTACGTCGAGGAAAGTGAGGGTTCAGGGACAACCCGAGGTGTCTGGCCTGAACCGCTAGGTGGAGCTGACACTGGCAGAGATGGGGACGGCGGGGAGGGGCAGGTGTGGGGAAAGATCAGCTGTAAAACTCTCTGTCCTTTACTCATGAGCCTCCTGTGTGGTTCTGAGAGCACATTCTGGGAAAACGAGTCAGCCGAAAACCGGCTTTTCGGTCTGGACAAGGGGAGGCGGGGCTTCCAAGGAGAGCCCTGGGCTGCTGAGGACCTACTGTGTGCCCAGGGCGAGGCCACATGCTCTCCCTGCCCCACTGCCAACCGAGCCCTCACCGCACCCCCGAAGGGTCACAAAGATCACCCCCATTTTCCAGATGTGGAAACCGAAGCTTGGAGAGGCGGGGCGACGTGCCCAACATCACCAAGTGCGTGAGAGGCAGAAAGAGGGGATTTGAAGTCAGGCCTAGGGACTCCAAACCCCCAGCTTTCAACGTCGCCCTAGACAGCCCCCGCCCTCCCCCCAGAGGCTTAAACAACAGCACAATAATAGTAACACTGGCTCCGTTTACTGGGGGAGGTCACTGGGCCAGCCCCGTGCTAGGTGTCACATCTGGGTGGTTCCTTGAATTCCACAACCGTCCTGGGAGATAACAACCATTTCTATGCCCATCTTACAGATGGGGAAACTGAGGCTCAAGGGCACACAGCAGAACCAGGAATCGAACCCAGACCTGCATATTTCTGCTCCGTCTGTGGGTCTCGCAGCAACCCTTGCCTGTCCCCACCCCAAATGCACTCATCCACGACCAGGACCGAGAAGCCACCTGGCTGCCTCAGGGGGAGCAGGGGACGCCCGGCACCCCTGCTGGGTGGTGCCCGCCACCCCCTGAGTTCCAAGACCGAGACTTGGGGTTTGACATACCAGCTGGGGCAGGGGAGTGGATTTTTATTTTAAAATGACTCCTAACTGCTCCAGAAATGTGATTTCCAGAAAGTGTGAGGTTTTCGGGGGGCGAAAAATAGCACTTTATGGATGTGTGTTGGGGGAGTCGGGGGGGCATAGAATGCCCCTCCCTACTGTTTTTAAAGCCACATTCTATGCCACTGTTCCTCACTTTTAAAGCCTTTATTCTTGTTTCTATTATTTTAAGCAACACAAAAAGCATGTTCTGGGCCACCTCATGTGCTCCCCAAATTGCCTGATATATTTAGAGATGTGAAAATCTCAGAAAAACGAGGTGGCAATACAGTTTCGGAGTTGTTTTTGTTTGTTTGTTTCGTAATTTCCCCAATATTTTTGAAAAACCCCGAGTACCAGGAAAGGGTGCCAGCCAGAGCCGGGTCTGACTCATGACCCACTTACACTCCAGATGAAGGCTCAGGTCGAACTAGTCCTTCTTGGGGACTTGTCTTTCGGCTCATTCGTTAAGCAAAGATTTCCTGAGCATCTACTTTGTGCCAGGCACTGTCTGACAGTAAACAAAGTGTCCCTGCCCCCCTGGAAGGTTCAAGCCTGAAGGGTGAGAACCAAAACCCGCATTTATGGTGTGGCTAAGAGCCAAGCCCTGCAGGGATAAGCATCTCCTAGATGAATTGTCACCTGAGCTTTCTCACCGGCATCTCACAGATGAGAAAACTGAGGATCAGAGAGGCCCACAGCTCAGAAGTGACAGTCTAGAACCGAAACCTGCCTCTAGGTGTGAGCTGGAAAGGAGCAGGTGAGCTAAGGCTTCCTGCAAAGGGGTCGTTTGAGGGAGAGGTGGCCCGGAGACTGGAGCCCAGGTGGTGCCGGAAGCAAGCATGAGGTGGGGGTGAGGAGGGGCCCCCACCCTGGGAGGCTCGGAGCCTGCGAGGTGTTGGGATTTTACCTGCGCGCACAGGAGCCACGGCGGGTGGCTTTTGGCAGGGGCGTGGTCCCTTTTCTCTGCCACTTGTCTCACGTGTGGTCTTGGGCAGGTGTGTTCACTTCACTGGGCCTCAGTTTCCCCATGTGCAAAATGCCAGGATGCTAACAGCCCCAACCCCTCGGGCCTGCTGGTAAACGCTGCAGCAATTACTTCGCCTGTTTCTTGGCAAACTCAAACCCCAGCGCTGCCACTTACGAGCTCTGTGACCTGGGGCAAGTGGCTTGGCCTTTCTGTGCCTCAGTTTCCCCATATGGAAATGTGTTGTTGTGAAGATTTAATGACTTGAAACCATAAAGTCCTGGCACGTGGAAATGCTCCCGAGCGCTGGCGGGGATGGTTAATGTGGACGTTGGCTTTTTATGCCTGGATCTTCATTTCTTTTAGCAAGAGCCGAATCCCTTACAGAATCAGATGAGGCTCGTTGCGGGTGTGAAAGATCCATCCCACCACCCAGCTCCCCGCTTCTTCCTGCTGCCCGGCATCATGGAACCGCAGCTTGGAGTTGGCGCTGGGGAAGATTCATTCATTCATCCCGCAATTATTAATAGTTTCTTCATCTATCCATTTGTGCGCCCACGCCTTCCGCACGCCTGCAGAGACGTCTAAAATGGACACGTCGAAGAGCTATTCCCGGCCCCATCATTCACCAGCTGTGTGTCCTCCCCGGTCCTCACTTTCCACATCTATAAAATGGAGCCGATAAAAGCAACTACCTCCTAGGAGAGCTAGAAAGGTCCACTGAATTCATACAGCGCCTCTCAAACGTGTTTTGACCACATCCCACAGCACGAAATATATTTATTTTTACATTATGATGTAGCCTGCAGAAGCCCTGTCGTCTGGGGCGAACCACCACATTGCTCCGAGCCTCAGTTTCCCCATCTGTAAAATGAGAGCAACAGCCCCACCCTCTCACGGCTGCTGCAAGGAGGCGGTGGGGTTGCATGGATATGAATACACAAAACCAGAACAAAAGATTAACAAAACCTTTTTTTCCTGAGAGAGACGCACCCTGATATTTTCATATTTTCTATTTCGTACTTTTAAAAAATGTGGTTTTTCCAGCTCAGTGATTTAATTTTCCGATGCACTAGTGGGTGCTACAGCTGGAGTCTGGAAAACACTGGGTCCGACCCGGGAGGTGTTTAGTGCCTGGCACGCACAAGCCCTCAGCACAAACGCGCTATTATCATCAGCACGTCTGCGCGTCCGCACATGCATGCAAAAAATAACTTTGTCGCGCTCCCGCCAGACACGGCCCGCACCGGGGCTCCCCGAGGGTCCCGGCTGCTCGCTCACCTGGATACAGCGGCTCCTGGTCGCTCCTGAGGAGAACAGTCGCTGCAGAGAAGGCAGAGGTGAGGGCAGGCTGGAGGCTGCGGGGCCCGGGGCGGGTCAGAGGCACGGGGACCGTTCTCACCAATGGCCCAGGACGCCGCCCCGATGCCCGTCAGGAGCAGCAGGGTCCCCGCAGTGAGAGCTGCCACCCTGGGTCCGGAGCAGCATGGCACGGTCCGGCCACCTGCGACAGACACCATGCTGGGGCCACAGCCAGGCCCGTCCTCATCGCGGCGGGGTCTGGGCGCCGGGCCCGCTCTGCCCTGCCCCCTGAGGCTAACGGATTCCGCCCGAGCAGGCAGCACCCTGGGCCCTCCCGCCCCTGCTGCCTGAACAGCCAGGTGTCTGACTCCCCAGGGGTTCCAGCTGGGAAGGGGGCACGGCTGGGCCAGCTGCCACCCTCCCGGCCTCCCTTCCAGCACTTTCCTGGCACTTATGGGATCTCTCCTCCCCAGCGACGCTGCGCTTTTGCATCTCCCTCATTGCTTTGTGCCGTCGTTTCCTGGACTTCTCGCTCCTGCCAACTTTCCCAGATGTTCCTGGAGCCTCTTGGGGACTGTGACCCCTGACCTTTCCTCACTGCCGCCTTTCTTTCTGCTGTTCTAGATGCTTCGCCCTGGGACCCCCAGAGCCAGAGCCCCGTCACAGGACCCAGCTCCCATCAAATCTGCCCCTGGAGGTGGAGAATCCAAATTTGCCAGCCTCGCTTAAAATACTGGCCTTACCCCTTCCTAGCGGGGACCTTGGGCAGGCGGCATCGTTTCTTTGAGCCTCAGCGTCCTCATCTATTAAATGGGCATCCACCTAGCACCCACTCCTCAAAATAACACCTTAAAGTTCTTTTAAATAATAATAATAGCCAAACTGAGCTCATTAACTCATTCAGTCCTTATCTCAACCCCGCACGATGATCCTCACGCTTCAGGGAGCTCAGAGGACTGGGGTCACCTGCCCACAGTGACTCAGCCTGGACCAGGAAGGGTCCCGAACCCTGGGCAGGTGTGGTGCCGGGTCCCAAGTCTATGGCCACAAAGCCACACTACCGCTCACCCAGTGGCAGGCTTGGCACAGGGCAGGTTCTGAAAATGCTGTGTGGTCCTGGGCAACTGCCTACACCTCCCTGAGCCTCATTTTTCCCATCAGTAAAATGGGACTTTACTTGCTTACCATCCTACTGAGCACCCATTGTGTGCCTGGCCCGTTCCAGGCTCTGGGAACGCACCCCAAACAAGACAGATGAGGTTATGGCTCAAAGGGGGCTCGCGCCTGTAGACGGGGAGTCGGGGAAATCAACGAGTAAACTAGGGAATGAACCGGATAGTTTCCAGATTGCAGCGAAGGCAGTGAAGACAGCAACGCAGGCTGTGGGCGCAGATGGGCCGCTGAAGGGGGGGGCAGGGAGGCCTCCCCAGGAAGAGACTTCTGAGCTAAGATCTGGAAGGCGAGGTGCCAGCCGTGCGAAGACCTCAGGGAAGAGCATTGTGGGCAGAGGGAACAGCACAGGCAGAGGCCTTGCGGCAGGAATAAGCACGATGTGCGTGATCCGAGAGGGCTGGAGAGGCCAGGGAGGTGGCCAGACAGCATGGGCTTGAGGAAGGCGGTGGAACCAAGGCTGGGCCCGCTAAGGAGGACTGGTGGCCCAGGGAGAAGAGGGACTTTATCCCCAGTGCCACAGAGGTCCTGGCCCCTTGGCCGGGATTGTGGGAGGACCAACAGGGCTGCTAAGAGCCTTCAGCTGGGCCTGGCTCAGGCTCAACTGCCCTTGGCGTCTGCAGAACACGCCCAGGGCTGCGGGAGCCCCCAGCTCTGCCCCTGCACCCGCGGCGGCCTGGCTGGCGGGCACAGCGCCAGGCCGGCACCCGGATCGGAGCAGGGAGCAGCCCGGGCCCTTCCTGGGACGGCCACCGTCTGAGTGTCTTAAGAAGTTGAGAGTTCAGTGGCTCCTGTCAAGGCATGAGGGCAAAGCCCCTTCCCCCAGAGAGGCCCCGGGGGGCCGGGCCAGCCCAGCCCCTGCTGGTTGAGCCCTGCCTGTCCTGAGAGGGACGCGCCAGCCCCCCAACTCTGCCCACCCACCCTCCCGGTTCCAGCGGGAGGTCGTAGCTCCCTGCAGCCATCAGGCTGGTCCTGATGTCTCTGTTTTCAGAGGTGCCTGCCGGGGCTCTCAGCCACGCAGAATCCGGCCTCCAGGCCCCGGCAGGTTTGGTGGGGCACAGGGTGAGAGGAAGAACCTCCTTCCACGATTTCTGGTTCAGAGAACTTCAGGCGCCTCTAAAACAGGTGCCTCTAGTGGGACAGGAAGCGTCCTCACTCTGGTCCCCCAATGGGGGACGCGTCCGCCCTGTGTATCTTTGCTGGGACAGGAAGCGTCCTCACTCTGTGTGAGAGGCGGCATCGTCGACCCCATGATCCCCTGGAGGCGACAGGGGCTTTTGCTCAGTAAGTCCCCACTGCTCCCTGAGACTCTGCTCCCTGCTTCTCCGGCACCCCCCAGATGCCCCATATCGTCTCACCGGACAGTTCTGTCCCCACTGTTCGGTCGCAAAGCCCTCAGAGGTGACACCTTTGGAGTCTTACATGACTCCAACTTCCTGAACGAAACGCTCTCCTCTTTGGACTTCCGGGACACCGCACACACCGATCTTCCTTCTGCTTCTCCGATAGCGCCGTCTCCGCCCACCCTCTACCTCCTCCCTGAAATCTGGAGCTCCTCGGGCGGGCCGCAGCCCCCGCTCCCCCTAAGTCTGCCCCACCCGCCGCTGTGGCTTGTTTCTCCTCTGTGTCCCCAGCCCTGGACTCTCTTCTAAGTCCCAGGTCAGGGGTCCTGCGGCCTCTTGGAACCACACCCACCAGGTCCCAGAATGGCCTCGACGTCTGCCCGGACGTGTTCTTCCTCCCGGGCCCTGTGTCAGAGGCCCTCATCTCCAGCACTGTCCCTTGTCTGCAGGACACTTCTCCCCCGTCCCCTCCAACAGCTTCCAGGCCCCCTCGGGCCTCTTGACTCCCATCCCGCCCTTCCCCAGCCCGGCCTCAGAGCAGCCTCCCCCTCTGTGCACCCTGGACCAGAAGCTTGCAGAACTTAAATACCAAATCCAATCTGTCCCTTCCCTACCTGTAACCCTCTGTGGCTCCCCAGTGCCCCCGGGACAGAGGCTAAGGACTGGCATTTCCAGCCCCTCAAGGATATAAGCTTAGCTTTTAGGGATTTGGGGATTGAACATGTGTTTCCCCAAGTTCCCGGATAGCCACGCGGGTCATTATCAAACACCTGATAGAGTTTCCAAAAAGCAACCCAAACCACAGAACTCGGAGAATACAGATCAGACAAGAGAAACAAAGAATAACCAGCAGCGCCACCTTGTGGAGAGACCCAGCACTGCCAAGGAATCAGCCCGCCCCTCACCAAAACGAGTCCCGAACCGGCCTGGTCCAGCTGTGCGCCTCGCCTCCCTCCCAGCTCCCATTCCATCATCACCTCCAGAAATTCAAACGTCTGTGTGTCACTGTCCCCCGCTGTGACACCCCTCCCCCAGCTGCCAGCTTTGCTCTTTCTCTGCCCGGCGGCCTTTGAGTTGCAACTCAGATACCACCTCCTCCAGTTCCAAGTCCCCAGGCGGCACCGGGAACCTCGCCTTGGGCACACTAGCAGCAACAGCAGTAACACAGACACCAGCAGCCGCCGCCCACTCACAGCCCTGCCCTAACCCCGTCCTGTCCGGCCCAGTTTCCTTAAATCCTTGTTGCTGTTAGTGAGCAAGGTACCACTGCCATCATCTGGTTTGCAGAGGAGGAAGGGAGGCCCAAGAGGTGTGGCCACCAACCCCGGGTTGCTCAGCAAGTAAGTGCATCAGGGTCCAGGTGTGACTCCCCCAGGCCCCCGGCCCCAGCAGCAGGACTGCCCTCCAAGACCAGCAGAGCCCTCCCTGCGCCTGTTCTCCGTGTGCAGCCGGACCATCTCTGCCATCCGGGCATCTCTGCTTTTCTTCCCTGGTTCATTCATCCATGGTTTCCAGCCCTGGTGCCCCCTGCCGTCAGCTCCAAGAAAGACATCGTCCCCAAGGAGCCAGCTCTGTTGTCCACCTGCTCAGCCAGGGTGCGACACCTTCTCTGGCGTATCTGGGAGCCTGGGTCAGCTGAACAGTTTGGGGTCTGAGATGGCCAGAGAGGCCCGAGGAGGCCAGAGATCCGTGCTAACTGCCTCAGACGACATACTCAGTGCTTCCTGCCCGCGACGGCATCCCCCTCCTCACGCCACGTGGCGAGGTGTGCACTGTGACCCCATTTTACAGATGAGGAGAGATGGACGCCCAGAGAAGGTAAGATGCTTGCCCAGGGCCACACAGCTAGACATGCTACTTCCTGGGACTGACCCCAGCTAGCCTGGGTCCAGGAAGAAGAGAGAGGGTCAGCATGAGCTGGGGGACAGTAGGAAGGAAAGGCTGCCCCTAACCGGGGCCCTCCAGCTGGCTCCCAAGCGTGGAAGAGTCGGAGAGGGAGCCAGGTGGCCTGCAGCCTGCGCCCGGAGCCGCCGAGAGCCCTCCTGCGCCAGCTACTGCGTCGGGCGGTTTCTCTCCATCATCCTTGTGGGTTGTGGTGTGTGTCTCACATGTTGAGCCCATGCTGGTGCCTCCCATGTTCCACGCCACCAACCACCTCACAGAGGCAGTACTACGATCCACGCTCCACCCAGAGGGAAACTGAGGCCCAGAGAAATGACGTCACTTGCACAAGACCACACAGCAAAAAGATGGCAGGACCGAGTTCAAATGGCAGCCTGTGTGTCTGACTCAGAATCTGTGTCCCTAACCGCGGTAGCTGTGGTCTCCCCGCCCTAGCCCCAGGGAGAGCGCAGGTCTGGGGTTAGCCGAGAAACCACTGGGGGTGAGGGGAAACTGAGGCCAGGTGCCAGGAAGGTCACATGGGGTAGCAGGGAGGCAGGCGGTGGGACAGGCACACAGAAGGTTGGGTTAATAGTCAATCAGGTGGAGGAGGCCTCAGAGGGGTGGAGACGGGGGTGGGAGGAGGCCTCCGCGGGGAGGGGGGTCCGGAGAGGCGCCAGGCAGAGCCGAAGTCAAGTCTGGGCTCGGGGAAGGGGGACTCACCCTCCTTCTCCGCCATGTCACAGCCTCTTGTTAATGATTCCCCGGCTGACCTCCTGGGCCGGGGTGGGACCTGTGGGGAGATGAACCGGGAGGCAGGGCCTGGGGGAGCCCAGCCCAGCCCAATCCTGGTGCCCCAGTCCCCGGCGCCCGTCCAGGGAGGCTGGAGGGCCGGGGCCTTGGCCAGAGCACGCTGTGATCACGGACGCAGACCGGGCTGGGTTCAAGGCTGGGGTCAGTGTCTGACCAGCGGCCAGGGGATGACTGGATTTGCAGGACCGGGGACCCCCGTGCCTGAGCCTGGGGAGGAGGGGCCTGAGCATGGGAACTCCTGGGCTAGAGGGAAGAGAGGGCTGAGGGGCCTGACCTCCTGCGTCCTGGGAAAGCAGGAATTTGGGGGCCAGGACTCCCCAGCATGAGGGCGGAGGGGGGAACTGAGGCCCGTCCTCTGCGTCTGAAGGAAGAGCGGGCTGGAACGCCTCGGTCCTTGGAGAGAAGTCGGAGGGCCCATTCCTCTGGGTCCTGGGGGCCCCTCTATCAGGAGGTGGGCACCAGGCCGAGTAGGAGGTGAGGGAGCCCGTGTCCTCGGGGCTGGAACCGTGAGTGGGGGGCCCTGGCTCTTACCCTGGGGTCCGGCAGGTGGGGGCGGAGCTGCGAGATGCTGCTGGTTGGGGGTCAGTCTCCAGGCCTGGGCAGGAGCATGGTGCCCCCGCAGCAGCGGGCGGCCGGGAGGCAGAGGCGGTGGCGTGGGGCCTGCTAGGCCAGCTGCCTCACCTGAGGAGGAGGGGGCTGGGCGAGGGGCGGGGGAAGGGGCGGGGAGGGGCCGGACAATGGGATTGGCAGCGCCGGAGGCCACCTGGCTGGTGGGACTGGGACTGCCCGGGCTGGACCTGGCGGCCTCAGGGCCGGTCTTGCCTCCAGCCTCCAGGGGGCCCAGGTGTGCCTGTCTGCGGGGAGGTGGGGGCAGGGACAGGCCTGGCCGAAGGCCGGGGGTGCCTGGAGCACCGAAGGATGGACTCAGACAGAGGCGCCAGCACCCCCTGCCCGGCCTCTGCCCCACCTCGCTCAGCGCCTGTGCCTCCCAGCACCCCGCCCGGCCCGGGGCCATGCTGCCTGCCATTTCCTGCACCCCGTGCCCAGTTCCCGAACAGGGAAGTCCCGCCCCGACCCCGGCCCCCTTCCCTGCCCTGACTCCAGCCCCAGCCCAGCCGCCTGGCCCGGCCCACCCTCCCCCAGCCCCCTCCCCCAGCTGCTTTCCTACAAGTCACGGGGGCTGGTTTGCTTTGGCAGCCTCTCTGCCGCCTGCAGAAGTGACCTCTGGAGCCAGGAAAGTCCTGGACAGGGGGGATGGGGGGGCTTGGCCCGGAAAAGGCAGCACCGAGTGCTGAGGCCCAGGCCGAGGGGCCGGAAGCAGATACACAATGTCCCACAGCCGCCAAGAGCGTCCCCGTCAGAGCCCGGGGCCAGATAAACACCCAGACACACGAGGGTCACCATCAGACACCCGCCTGTGGTCAGCCACACACCCGCACGCCCTCAGACCACGGCTGTGCACCCCTGCCCGGAGCATCAGCCCCGTCTCTTCCCTCCACGCCCCACCCCCGCTCCCTCCAGCCCCTTCCCACCCACCTGCCACTCGGGCACCCCCAAGCTCCACGTGGTCACACACCAAGCCGCAGAGCCTGACCTGTGCTCTTTCCCTGTCCTCAGCCCTCAAAGTGTGAGGCACTTTTCCTGCCCTGGGAGGGGGTGTCCCGGGGGAAACTGAGGCTCCAGGATTTGGGGGTGGGGATGGAGAGGGTGGCTGGGCTCATGAGCAAGACTGTGACTCAAGTCCAAGAATCTTTATTTCATGAACAAAACTACTTCTGTAAAGAGATACAAGGCTGAACGGGCCTGTTCTAAGTGGCCCCAGGCCCAGGCTGGTGAGAGAGGGCGGGGCTGGGCCGGGGCGAGAGTGCATCACAGGGACGGGACCCCAGGTCCAGCCGGAGGAAGCGGGAGGAGGAACGATGCTGGGGGTCGGGGTGGGTCCCAGACCCCCTGCCCCAAACTCTCCCAGCCCGTCACCACCCCCTGCCACGGGCAGGGATGAGGTGGGGAGGGGCTGGCCCGGAATGCGTGTCCCAAGCGGCCAGTGTGTGCAAATCAGCAGGAGGAGGGGTGCGGAGCCGCCGCCCCCACCTTGCCGCCCCCTCCCCAAACAGGCAGCAGAAGCAGGGGGGGGCGGCGGCAGTATTGCTTTTCCATCATGCATGGCGGTGGGCGGCAGCGGGCAGGGCCAGGAAGGCTGGGTTGGGGTGCGAGCCAGGCCCCCCGCCCCTCCCACCCTGCCAGCCCCCTCGGCAGGACTCTGAGGCATGTGGAGGCCCAGGGCGGCTGAGCCCCGCGGGCAGGCTGCGCCCGGGTGTTCCCGTTAGGGCTAGCTCTTCCTTGAGGGGAGCACAGGGCCTGGGGGGAGGCAGAGAGGGGGAGTTAGGCGCCTAGCGGGCTGCGACCCTCCCCGACCCCCCAGCCCTGCCCTCGCCCACCTTACCGGGGCTATTCGGCCACCTGCACGCCCGTGCAGTTCTCTTTGCTTTCCGAGGTGATGGCCAAGTATTCCGAGCTGGGGGGAAGGCCAGGTGAGCAGTGAGCCCACAGCCAGTCTGGCCCGGCCCCAGGAGACCGAGGGTGGCTGCGGTCTCTGCTCCGAGCGGAGGCTCTGCGAGAGGCCCTGGCTCGGGCCTGGGCTCCTGAGCTTGAGGGAGGAAGGGGCTGGGGCCCGACAACCCCGTGTCCCGTGTTGACGACCGTATGGGAGGGACAGCTGGCACCCTGGGCCACTCCCTTGTCCCCCACCCTCAGCTCACGCTCCCCTGCAGCAAGTCCCAAGGGGCCCTGGTCACCTCGCGCCCTCCTCCCCGACCCCACTCACGCGTTCTCTTGCGCGGCAGCCTCCGTGGCGGCAGAGATCTTCTTGTAGCAGTAAACCATCTCCGCCACGAGCCAGATGGTCAACACCACGATGAGCACGTACATCATGATCTCGGACACGATGGACGCCATGTCTCTGTTGGCTGCAGGGCCAGGCAGGGGTCAGGTGGGAGCCGAGACCGCGGGAGTGTGCAACGAGCTTGCTGTGTGAGCTTGGGCAAGTGGCTCGACCTCTCTGGGCCTCCATTTTCCCAAACGTAAAAAGTTGCTAATCCGAATACCTCCTTTATGAGAGTGTTATGAGAATCAAATAAGCTTTCAAAATCCCTAGCATAGTGCTTGACCTATAAATAGCACTTGATAAATATTCATGAGTATGAATACCACTATTATGTCACAACTGGGGCAGGACAGCATCATGGTGAACAGCAGGGGTTCTGTCTAAGGCCAGCCTGCCAGGGTTCGAATCCTGGCTCTGCCTCTTACTAGCTGTGTGGCCTTAGGCAAATGACTCCACCTCTCTGAGCCTCCATTCCCCCCGTGTAACATTAGTATGATAACACCCATACCCTCTCCCAGGGCTGCTGGGAAGAGGAAATGAGTTAACATCCGTGACATGCTTGGCTGAGCACGCAGCCAGCGCTGCCTGAGTGTTGGCTGTTTTCCGGAAACCCCACATCCCCTCCGCAGCGCTGGCCTCTGCCATTGCCAGCGTCCTTTCATTCAGCCTAAATTTAAACTGCAAAGGGAGCGCGGTCGGCCAGGGGACCAGGGTCCAAAGCCACTCTGACGTCCTCGGGTGGATTTCTGGGACGACCATCCCCCATCCCGGCCCCTCCAGGACGGCCGAGATCACTTCCCCCGCTTTCCTCTCGAGTCTTCCTCCCCGTGAGCCTGAGCGGGGCACTCTCTGCTGCGCCACCCTGCAGATGGCAGCCAGGCTTTCTGGGGCAGAGGGAGGGAGGGCTGCATGCTCCCCCACCCCACCCGCGCTTCCAAGCAGGAGGAGCTGGGACAGGGTTCCACGCCTCATACTTTCTGTCTCTCGTTCACGCATTCAGCAGACATCATTAATGCATGTCATGCTGGGGGTGCCTGCTCTCGGCCAGGTTCGGTGCTAGGTTCTCTGTCTGAGCATCTTCCCGACGCCTCGGAACAGCCCTGCGGACAGGGCTTGTCCCGGTTTCCCACGTCAACAGGCTGCAGGAACCACGCTGAGCCGGATACACGTTGGCTACAGCTCAGTGGTCGGATTTCTTCCCCGGCTCCTAGAACCTAACGCCCAGCAGGATTTAGGAGCAGGGTGTCTCTGGCTGTCCTGCTTGGCCTTCTCACTTCCTCTCCAGTCAGATTAGGACAGCGATAGCCATGGGTCTTTACCCCGTGTTCCAGATAAGGACACTGAGGCCCAGAGAGGGGAAGGTGCTAGCCCAAAGATGCACAGCCCAGATTGGACGCGAGGAGCCAAGATTCAGGTCCCGGTGTAACCGACTGCAGGGTCCGAACTCTCACCCGCTCTGGAAACCTTCCACAAGCTTGGTAACTGCCTCCATGCCTGGAGCGGTCTCCATGGACCCACACGGACAGCTCAGGAGGGGGGACCGCCGCTACCCCCATCTTACAGACGAGACACTGAGGCCGAGGGAAGCTTCTCATGGGGTCACATAGAAAGTCAGAGGCACCTTCTCTAGGGAGACCTTCGATTTCTTCAAAAAACCCAAACCTTCTAAGAGCTTCACCCGCCCGGCCCACGCAGGCAGCCCCCGGGGCGGAAGTCCCAGCCGCCGCTGTGCAGGCCGGATTTCTCACTGGCCTCAAAAACACGCGTGGCAGGCGACACTACCCATGCAATAACATCGCCGGTAACGAAAAAACACTGCAGTGTGATGAGTCACGTTAAAAATACTCTAGTATCATGTGTAATGATGAACATAGCACAAGGAATATTGAAAAATATCACAATATGATTGATAATATTTTTAAATACCATAGCACAGCATGGTGGGTAAGGATAAAAATATGGTCATATGGTGGAACATTAAAAATACTCCAGTGTGGTGGGTTATGATAAAATACTATTGTATGTTTGGCAATGCTAATGTAGTATAATATAAACTACTGCACTATAGCGGGTAATGTTAAAAAGGCAGTGCTATAATAAGGTGCCACAGAAAACACTAGAACTTTGGGATAATGCACAAAACACGGAGTCAGGGAGGACAGCGTGAAGCGCTCCATATTCTGGGGAATATTATTAAAAACCCAGGCAGATAACATCAAAAAAGACGTTCTACCGGGTTACAGCGGGCCTGAGCCCCCGTCCCCGCCACCCAGATGGGCAAAGGCTGAGCGACAAGATGGAAAGAACCCGGGTGGCTGAACGGGACCCTGGGCCTCCCGCCCCTGCCCCCCCGCCCCCGACCTCTGCACAGATCTGTGAGATAGAAATGACACAGGTTTTGTTCGGCACCAGGATTTGAGGACGTCCTTGTCACAGCGACTCTGCCTTGCCCCCCCCAACGGGGGCAGGACCCTCCCCTTCCGTATCCGTGGACGATCACCCCCCCAGCATCGTGACCGACACCAAGGAGCGGCTCAGACGTGTAACTCACTGCATTCTGCTGCGCCACTTTGACAATAAACGTAAAAATGCTAATTATAAAAAGAAACCCACGGGCTCTGGCTGACAACAGAGCACAGTGAATCATGCCAAGAACAGAAACGCAGTCACCCAGGCCTGGATGAGTTCAAATCCAGGTCCCGACTGCGCGACCTTGGCCACGGAACCTTACCTCCCCGAGCCTCGGTTTCCCCATAGGTAAGATGGGGATAGAGAGAGCCCCAGCCCCGAGGGCGGGAGACGCAGTGGGGACGGCACGGAAGGCCGAGGCCAGCGCCTGTCTCGGGGGAAGGAAAGGCAGCGCGTGTTGCCGCGAGGACGTGTGTGCCGTGGGCCCGAGGGACGCTCTTGCCCGGGCTCTTTGCTGGCTCCAGGCCTGGGATTTCTCCCAGGCTCTCCAAGCCAGCAGGCCACAAGGCCCTGGAAAATTCCAATGTATGTCGGTCAGCAGATGGTTCGGAAAAGGGGCCAAAGCGGTTCAAAAACATTTCGACCTTGCCGCTCACAGCGTGACCCCTAGACCTGCAGCACCGGCCTCACCAGAGAGCTCTTGCAAACAGCTCCCGGGCGCACCCGGTCTGCGGAGTCAGACCTGCACCTTAACACGACTCCCCGGTGGCCGGAGCACATAGTGCTCTAGGGGACATACTACAATCTCTCGCCCCGTCCGGACAGAGGGCACGACGGTCAGAACCACCGCCCTCCCCCCACGCATGAGGCCCTGCCGTGAGCTGGCCACGCGCCAGCAGCTCAGCCTTGTGCCCAATCCTCGTAACCGGCCTGTGCCACAACAAGGGCTCAAACCCCCTGAGAGGCAGAGACTGTTATCATCCCGGTCTCCAACAGGACAACCCTCGGCTCAGAGACGGGGAGGCATCTGCCAGAGGACGCACAGCGCAGGCGACAGAGCTGGGTTTTGCACCCAGAACGTCCGTGGGGAGAGGCGTCCTGTGCCCCTCCGTGGACGGAAGGGAAACGGAGCCAGAGCTGGAGCCGGGGTGGGCGGAGGTGCTGCTCCCCCAGCCGCTGTGGGCGGTCGGCTGGCCCAGGCACAGAGCCAGCCTGTCGCCTACCTGCCATCTGTCATCTGCCCCTCCATCTGGCTCGCGGGGCGAAGGGGCGGGCAGGGCCTGTCTCACCTTTGTCCACCACCTCCAGGTGGATCTTCTTGACGACGCTGGTGTTGTGCTCGTAGTTCTCGAAGAAGAGCAGGCGGTAGACGTGGCACTCGTAGTCGCCCGAGTGGTTGTAGGTGACGTTGGTGATGAAGATGGACAGGTCCTGCAGGTCCTTGGTGCCCCGGCTGCCGTTCCACACCACGCGGCCCTCGAAGCGCTCGTCCTCCTCCAGCTGCAGCACCTCGTTCTCGTAGCGCAGGATCTGGGGCAGCGGCGGGGCGTCACTGCCTGGGCCTGTCTCCCCCCACTGACCCCGATGCTGTCCCCTGCCCTGACACACAGACACAGACGCCACACACGTGAACTCGGTCACTTTGACCTTGGGCAGGGAGGGCCCAGGGGGCGAGGGCTGTGCCAGGGCCCATGCCCACGATTTGCCTCTAGGCGTGAGAGCCGCACACTCACACCCACTCGGCAGGCATCCTCCCGAGCCCCCGGGCCTCCTGGGCCCTCCCCGGCCACCAGACAGCTCCTCAGGCAGGCCTGGGGCAGCCTGACCCCCGCTGCTGGAGACCTCAATTCTCCAACAGGTCATAGAAGTTCATGGCGCGCCCCCCCCCACATAATTCAAAATACACACATAAAAGTTAAAAAAAAGTTCTGCTTTTCTTCCATCATGAGTACCCAAGACATTTTTGCAGGTGCCAAATAAGTCCAGTGGCATTTATTTCATGCCAGCCACGTGCCAGGTGCATCCACGCAGTCTTCATGCACACCTGTGGGCTGGGGACCACCCCATCTTAATGGAGGAGGAAACAGGCTCAGAGGGGCTCAGTGACTTGCCTGAGGTCACCAGCTAGTCAGTGGTGGAGCCAGAATTTGGATGCATGTCATCAATCATAGCACGTTATTGAAAACAAACAAATACCTCCCCCACCCCGAGACCCAGGCCCGCCAAACCCCGCACGCGCCGGGCGCCCACACACCTTCACAAACTCCTCGGTGCCCTTCTGGCGGAAGGTCCACTCGGTGAAGGTCTCAGCGGTGGTCTCGCTGCGGCGCTTGCAGGAGATGCACAGAATTTTGAAGGTCATCCCGTACACGGCCTCGGTTTCCGAGTCCACCTCCACGCAGCCCCCCCAGGCTGAGGTCACTGCAGGGACAGCAGGCTCAGGTCGAGCAGAGGCACCCGTCACCCCAGGGCAACACCAGGCTCCCTGGCTGTTGGCTTTCGGGCCCCTCGAAAACCATCTGTTTCCCCTCAATAATGATTACGAGGGCACAGAACTGGGCACCAAGCTGGGCCCCGCCACTCGCTGCACGACCTTGGCAGGTCGCGCATCTTCTGCGAGTCTCAGTTTCCCTCTCTGTGTTAGGTGAAAGAAATGATCGTCTTTGCTTCCGGCGGCGGCTGGGCAGACTCCCTAAGTCAGGCGCCGGCACACAGGTGGTGCCCATACACAGGCTGTCTTCAGTTACGCAAGAGTCTTTCTACCCAAGTACCCTTCTGACTCCTCAGAAAGTCACCTGCCCAAGGTACCAGAGCATCTAGGTGGTGGGACTAGAACTCCAGCTGTGTTAGCAGTTCAAGGTGGTGGAGCGATTTCCGCCACTAAGTGGGTCTTCAAAACCTGCCAGCCCCACATGACACGGGTTGGAGGAAAGGAAGACCTGGGGATGGGTGGTTCCGTGGGCACTGGAGTCAGGGAGACCCACGCCCCAGCCCTGCACCCCAGTCCCACAGCCCCTGCACGATACGCCCCCCTTCCAACTTCTCCTGCCTGTGTCCCCTACTCCCCAGGCTCTGTCACCTCCCACCCTCCCCCATCAGCTTCTCAAAACTCTCTCCTGAGCTCTTTCCTGCCTCAGGACCTTTGCATCCCCACGGGATCCAATCCCACCGGTACCTGCCAGCCCCTTCCTGTCTTCCAGGGCTCACTAGCTAATACGCTGTCTCTTCGGCTCCAGCTCTGGGTCTTTTCCTTGTCCCCAATCTCTCCGTGGCTTAATCCTCAGGACTTCTGTCTGCCACCCCCCGCTACTGTCTCAGTCTCTCCAGGCACCTCTGTCTTGGTCTCCCCCAAACGTAGCCCTCTTTGGGGTTTCTCTGACGGTCCCACCACTCGTGTCCGGTCTCCGGGCTCGCACGCCCTGTGGTGTCTCTCCCCATCTCTCCGTGTCTCTCCCTCTTTAACCTCCATCCAGATTCTCTCCCGGCTCCGCCCTCACCTCTCCATCTCCTTCGCCTCTCCCAAGTTTCTCTCTCTCCACCGCTCGCTGTCCCTCTCTCATACCCTCTCTCTGCCCTGCTTCCCACTTTCCCCCGTGTCCCCAGTCGCCCGGCGGAGCAGTCAGGGGCACCGAGTCCTTCTCTGTCCCTCGCCCCCTCCCTCCCGTCCCTATCTCTCCGGGGATCTCAGCTCTCCCGTCGCCGTCGCCGGGCGCCGCCTTCCCCCCACCCCCGCCCGCGGCTGTGGGTGTCACATTGCAGCCTGCGGGACTCCGGGAGCAGCTGACTCCGCGTTTCCTCGCCCCCGGCCGGGCGCCCGCAGCCTGGAGGCTGTGCCAGCCCGGCCCCCGCCCGCTCGTGCCCACCGCACCTCCGCCGCCCTCGGTGGCCCGGCTCCCGCGCGCGCAACTTCGGAAGCCGACTTTGGGGGCCGGGGGCTGCCCGGGCGCCGCTGCGCGGAGTCCCGAGCGCGAATCCCGCCGCCCCGCCCGCGCCCCCCGCGCACTCACCCAGCGCCGCGCCGACCACGAAGGCCAGCAGCGTCCCCATGGCTGCGCCCGGCTCCCGGGCCGCCGGTACGAATAGCGGGGCGAGAGGCGGCGGGACCCGGCGGCGGGCAGAATGTCCCCGGGAGCGCGCGGGCGCAGCAGCTGCGGCTCTGGGACCGGCGAGGGGGGAGGAGGGGGGGCGCGGCCCCCCCGCTCCGGTTACCGCCGGGGGCCCAGCCCCGGGGCCCGGCGTCCGGGCATCCCCGCCGCGCGGGCGGCGGCCGCTGCTGGGGCTGGGGCGCTGGCGCGCGCGGCTGGGCGCATCCGCCAGGTGCGCCGACCCCGGCCCGGCTCCGGCTCGGCGCGCTCGGGCGCGGACCGCGGTCTCCTGCGCACTGCAGCGGCGGCGGCGGCGGCGGCCCGGGAGGGAGGAGGCAGCAGAGGGAGGGGGCGGGATGAATCACCGCGGGGGGAGGGCGCGGCCGCCCAGCCTTTGCCGCAGCGGCACCGGCCTCTGGGGTGGCGCAGGGACCGCGGCTTCTGGGCACGGGCGCGTGGACCGGGTGTCTCCGACCCCGCCGCACTCTGGCGACCCCGGCCTTCGGAGTCTGGGAAAGGTCACCCCCAGAGTCGCAAGAAGACTTAGAGGGCAGCTTGGGGGCCGGGCTTCCGACTTCGGCTTATGGAGGTCATCTTCGCGAGTTTGAGGGAGGCTTGGCTGGGACCTCCAGGTGACGTCCCGCTCCAGTCCCCGATATCCGGGCCTGGAGGTCACTGCGCGGGGACCCAAGCAGGCATGGGAGGGGGTTCAGGTTAGGGCAACCGGCATACCCCAGACCCCACCCAAGCAGGTGGGGCACCCTGCAGTCCGAGCCAGAGAGGCTGCTCTGGGAGTTTGGAGGTGCTGTTTCAGGGGGAGCCCCCCTTCGTGATTCCCCCAGCACCCCTTTATTACTCTGAGGTCACCTCCTACCTCTCCTCCCGCTCCACTCTGGCTACCCAGGTCCCCAGCAGCTCGCGGCACAAGGAGCTCGTTCCTGCCTCAGGGCCTTGACCCCTGCTCTTCCCTCTGGACCACCCTTCTGCCTCCCGCAGCTTTGACTCCAGTGTCGCCACCGTCAGGTCCCCTGTGTTCATTGAGGGCACACTGCCTTCCCCACGCCTCACTTGACCTCCTTTACTCTTGTTTAGTTTTTTTGACAGCAGTGTCACTACCTGACAGAATGTTCTTCCTTTACACAGTTTGTGCATTTCCTGTCCCTCCAACCCTGGAATGTAAGATCCCCCAGGGTGAGGACACCGGCCTGCGTACCACTGTTTCTAGCAGCTCGACCTGTGCCTGGCACACTGTAGGTAATTGATAAATATTTGCCAAATGAATAAATAAATGTCAGTGGTTATTAAGCCCTTGTGATTCACTGAACCCACTTCTACCTTCCCAAACCTTTACCCTTCTGGGTAAAGTCCTAGAATCCCCCTGGACCAGCCCTGCTGGGCGGGAGGAACCAGGATGTGGAGCAAGCCCAGGGCAGAGGGGCAGGGAGCCAGGGACACTGAACATCTTTGCGGTCCAGGCCTCTATGCCAGCACCTCCGGAGCTGTGAAATTCCCCTGCAGAAAATAACCCTCTCGCCGTTCCGGGCCCTTCCCCTGTGGGGGATGGTGGGTGGAGGCTTGGTGAGGACAGGCCTCAGCCCTGGCAGGAGGCACCTCCTAACAGCCCAAAAGCTGATGTTCGCGGAGCACCTTCTATGGGCCCAGTGCTGTTCCAAGCACTCTAGTCATATTAACTCATTTAATTCTCCCTACAAGACGGATATTATCATTATGCCCGTGTTACAGGTACGGGAAACAGGCTCATGGAGGGTAAGTTGCCATGATCACATAGCTGGAGGGTAAGAGAGGCTAGCTCTGCCCTGCGCCACTTGTGATCCACCTGCCTCTATCCAACCCCTCCCCCAGTCCCCTGCCCCAAGCCATCACATCAGTTAAGATGATTCCCGCCGCCAGGCATGTGGCATGCCAAAGGTCTCTTCACCCCTTGCTCACTGTGGACCCAGCACTGGGTTTCAGAGAGACAGATCTGGGTTCCACCTAGACCAGAGATTCTTCCTCTAAGCCCATTTCCTCTTCTGTAAAACAGGGGTCCAAGCAGCCTCAACCTGCATGGGTTGTTGTGGGGTCCTGCCGGGGGTCAGGACCTTGCATCTAAATGCGGAGACCCCAGGGGCCAGGCCTGGAGTCTTCCCCTCAGGCGCGTAAATCTTTATTTGTCTCCACCTCGTGAAGTCACTGTGAGAATAAAATTCACATCAGATCTTGGCACAGAGCTTGGTACATATTTGGTGCTCACTACACAAGTTACTAGTTTTCCTCTCAATTTTTATGTAGTAAGTGTAGCAATTACTGAATACTTACTCTGTGCCAGGTCCTGTTATAAGCAGCCACATTTATTAACTCCTTGAACTCATAGTAGCAGTTCTCAGAGTGGGGTCCCCAGATGGCATCAGCATCACTTGGGAACTTGTTAGAAAGGCAGAATCTCAGCCCTGCCCCTGCAGGTCAGAAATTCTTGGGGGTGGGGCCAGCTGTCTGTGTTATAAGAAGCCCTCCAGGAGATTGTGATGCAGCTAAAGTTTGAGAACCACTCTCTCCTAACAACCCCGAGAGACAGGCGCTGTAATTACACCCATTGTACAGAAAAGAAAACCGAAGCCCAAAGAGGTTGACCTGCTCCGGACCGCAGAGGCAGGATTTGAACCCAGGCCACCAGCGTCTGTCCTGAGAGCTCCAGCTCTGGACTCTGACGACGCAAAGCCTGCGTGAGATGCTGAGGAACTGCCAGATCGTTTCAGCGACTGTGGCCCCCGTCCCCACCGTGGCGGGATCCGAGTACAGCGGGAGGCCCCACCCACTCCCAGGCACGGCCACAGCGATTTCCAACCCTTTATTGGGGCTCTGCTGGCCCCAAATAAATATAATACATTAAACCCAGAGCTGAGGGAGTCGTGCACCCCAGGAGGTGCCCCCCCCACAACCCCAGCCGGGCAAAATAAGTTAGTGGGGGGCCTGCCAAAGGCCAGGCCCGCTCCCTGGTCTAAAGTGCATCTCAGTTCTGTGGTCCCGTCTGCAGGCCGCCGGGAGGGGTGGGCGGAGGCGCCCGGCGCTCACACCGTGCCAGCAGTGGCCGCCAAGGCTGTGTGTCTGTCCGTTTGAGAGGACGGCTGCGGGGCCAGGCGTCCTCAGGAGAAGCTGTCCTCCGGCCGGGGCTGGCCATCGAAGGGAGTGTCCGAGACGGTGATGCCTTGATGTAGCTTCTCCAGGGAGAACTTCATCTGGAGGGAGGGAGGGGTGGGCAGGGTGAGGGGTGAGTGCTGGCGGGGGTGAGGCTCATGCCCCGTCCCCTGCAAGGGTCACTCGGTGAGAAGAGCAGAGTCACACTGCACCCGGTTTAACTTCTCAGAGGCAGCAGAGGAAGGGACTTCATGCGCACCTGGGACGCAGATGCCCTGGGTTCAAATCCCAGCTCTGCCGCTCTCTGGGTAACCCTGGGCCGATCACTTAACCGTCCTGGGCCCCAGTCCCTCATCCGAAACGTGGGTCAGAAACGTATCCGCGTCACGGGATCGTGGCAGGGGTCTGACGGACACGGTGAGTGCTCAGCGCACGTCGGCTGTTACGATTACCCCGGCCGGGACCTACCGTGCGCCTGGCGCCCGGCGCACACTCAGAACAGCAAACACGCAGGCAGAGCGCACTGTGTGCTCAGCACTGTTCCAAGGGTGGCGCACTTAATCCTCACGACAGTCCTTCAGGTGCCGTCAGGTAGCATCCCAGGGGCAGAGCAGGAGGCACAGTCACACACAAGGTCACACGCCAGAATTTGAACCTGGTCGTCTGAACAGATGCTGCCCGCGAACTACACGGGGTGTCTGGGTCAACCCCTTTTGGCGATGAGACCCCAATATCCTTTGGAGAACGTCTGGCTCTCAGGCCACGTGACCCCTTAGTCACCCCAAAGGGGAGCAAGGGGTACGGGGACACCAAGCCTGGCCTTCCCTGTGGCCGTCAGCCCGGAGCTGCAGGTGCCACCGTGGTCATCCACGCAGACAGGATGCCCCAAAAGTAAAGCCAATGCTGGGAACGGGCAGAGTCGAGACAGCACAAGAGACTGATTCCCGCCGCTCTTCCAGGGCCAGACCCAGCCGTGCCCGAAGCGAGACGCCCTGGACTTGTTTCCGGCAAGTGAGCCGGTGAACTCTTTCCTCCCTCCTGCTGATCTCCCGGTGCCCCGGAGAGGTGGGACTCTGGGAAACAGCCCCGCCCCTTCCCTCCCACCCCTGCGCAGCCCCGCCCCTGCCCCGCCCCCTGCACAGCCCCGCCCCTGCCCCGCCCCACACACCTGCGCAGCTCCGCCCCTGCCCCGCCCCCTGCCCCGCCCCGCCGGCCCGCCCCCTGCCCCACCTCGTCCAGGAGCTCCACGGAAGCGCGCAGGATCTGCCGCCACTTGCGCACCTCCACGCTGTGGAACTGCTTCTGCAGGGCCAGGATCTCGGCCCACTCCGCGGCCGTCTGGGGGAACTTGCTGCGGGACGCAGGACTCGGGTGGGGCTTCGGCCTCCCCTGACCCGCCCGAGCCCCCAGCCCCTCGGCCGCCCCACTCACCCCTTGGCCAGGGCCAGGCTGTGCCAGGACTCGAAGGTGTGGGCCGTCCGCTCCAGGGACCAGAGGCGGTAGAAGAGGAGGACGTTGAGGGCGATGAGGATGAGGAGGCTGGGGACAGGGGTCGGGGCTCAGGAGTCCTGGGGTACACGTGCTCCCACAAGTCGGGCACTGAGCTCTGACCCCCCGCACAACTACACCCTGAAGGGGTACCATGACCACCCCCCTTCTCAGAGGAGGAAACCGAGGCTCACAGAGGGTGACAGACATGCCTAGGGGCGCGCAGCCCATAGCAGGAAGTCAGGGTTCAAACCCAGGCCCGATGCCCGTGCCCTGGACCGCCAGGCCAGGCCAGGCCACCTCTCTGGGGAGCCGCGGGCACGGGGCAGGGAGGAGAGGCTGCAGCGGGCGTGGGGCCGGGGAGGGGAGAGCAGGAGGACGCAGGACCCTACCTCACACAGATCCTGCCGCGGCAATGAGGGGAGACGCAGAGATGAGCCGCCCAGCCTGCCCCGGCCGCCCCGCCGAGCTTGCCAGGCACCCTCCCCCGGGACCAGCGCTGGGCCGCTGAGGCCCCAAGAGGCGGAGTGTGCGGCGGACCGACCCTCACCTCCCGGGGTCTGCTGGGAGCCCGGGACCTCGTTTCCAGAAGCCCTCCCTGCCCTCGCGTAGCCCCCCGGCTCTGCTCCTCCAGCGGGGCAGGCCTCTCCGTGACAAACTGAGCCTCCCCCCTTTGTAAGGGGCTCTGCCGGCCACACCCCACACATGGTCTGGTCCCATCCTTGCGGGGAGATGAGCCCACGATCCCACTTAAGCAGAGAGACCCAGAGAGGCCAAGCACTTGTCCAAAGTCACACAGCCAGGACGCAGAGCCAGGCCTGTCTGACCCAAAGCCTGGCCCGGCTCCGTTACTCACACAACGCTGATGAGCACCAGGGCGCTGGGGATGCCCGCCCCCAGGCCCTGGTCCGAGGACGATTCCGAGAAGCGGGAGCCCAGGGACCCTGCAGGAGAGAGGTGAGGTCAGACAGCCCGTCCCGGGCGCCCCACACAGGCCCCAGCTCCCCCGCCCACCCTGACGGGGACGCACCCGAGGTGTGCACGCCAGCCCGGGCGCAGGGGTCGGGGTCTGGGTGCTGGGGCCCGTCACCGTGACCCCTCCAGCTCAGGGGCCGCTTCCGCCGCCGCAGGCCTGACAGCAGCCCTCGGGCGTCCTTCCCGCCTTCCTCCAGGGACAGCTTCTCGGCCTTGGCGAGCTCTCGCTCTGGGGACGGAAGAGGATGTCTGCGCCCAGCCGGGCCACCACCCGCCCCGCCCCGGCCGGCCTTCTGTCCCCTACCCAGGTGGTGGAAATACTCCTCGATGCCGCTCCACGAGTTCTTCTCGATGAGCGACTTCACGAGGCTCCACGGCTGCTTTCGGTAACGGATCTCGGAGGACACTCTGGGGTCGGGAGGACAGGGAAAGGGACAGGGTCTGACTGCAGCTCCAGCCCCCACCCCCAGGCAGCTTCCTTCCTTCCCCTCATTGAGGGCCCAGGGGCTTCCCTGGACCCCCCAACGACGCCACGTGCTGGCCCGCTCAGCCCTCGGCCCCTTCCCTTTCCACGCCCCCTACCCGGCAGGTCTCCACTGCCTGAGCACCCTGTCCACTCACGCACCCCAACTCCACACGGGGCTCTCAGAGGCAGCGCGGCCCAGTCCTCGCCCAAGCCCACCCCCCGCACCTTCTCCACCCCAGGCAGGGACAGCTCAGTTCTTCCAGTGGCTCGGGCCAGACACCTTGGGGCTCCTCTCTTTCCCTCACCCCTGCATCCAGTCTCTCAGCAAACCCTGTCGGCTCCACCTCTAAAATCCCTCCAGAATCTAAACGCTTCTCCCCTCCACTGCCCCCAGCCTGGCCCGGCCTCCATCCCTTCCTGCCTGGACACCCCAGCAGTCTCCTCCCTAGTCTCCTGCTCTGTCCCTGTCCCCGCGGTCTGTTCCCCACCCGCAGCCAGAGGGAGCCTGGGAACACCTGAGTCAGGTCAAGGCCCTCCTGGCTCTGAGCCCTGCCCGGGCTGCACCTGGCTCCAGGTAACAGCAAAGTCCTCACCTGGACCCACAAGGCCTTGTAAGCCCTGGTTCACCTCCATGACCTCACCGCCCACTCTTCCCACACTCGCTCCACTCCAGCTGTCCCACAACACGGCTGCCTCAGGGCCTTTGCACTGGCTGTGCCAAACAAATTCTCTCACCTCTTCAGGTTCTTGGTGAGAAATTCCTTTCTCAGAGGCCCCTTCCCTGACCAGTGTCTTGAGTGTAAAACTCCCTACTGCCCCCCAACTCTTCACCCCACGGTGCTTTTCTCCACAGCCCTTATCTCCAGGGAACGTTCTGCAGATTTCCATAATTATTTATTGTCCAATTCCCCACTAGAATGTGAGCTCCCTGAGAGAGGGGATTTTGTCTGGTTTTGCTGTATCCCAGTGTCTCGAGGCTCA
Source organism: Avahi laniger (assembly GCA_963575035.1). Taxonomy (NCBI): domain Eukaryota; kingdom Metazoa; phylum Chordata; class Mammalia; order Primates; family Indriidae; genus Avahi; species Avahi laniger. The sequence continues at coordinate 28,015 of CAUYSK010061764.1, read as the reverse complement.
AATGACCTTTGTAGCCTCTGCAGATGGGAGGAGTTGTCCCCAGGGTCACCCTCTGTCTGCCCTCTACTATTCTGAGCACAGGCGTTCAGGGACCCAACACTTCGGTCCCTCTGCCAGTGTGGGAAGCAACGTTCTGTTGTTGATTTGGGGGTGGGGCAGGGACCCTGGGACCACCAGGGTGCAGGTGGAGGGCCCTGGGCGCCGCTCACCGGAGCCGGGCCTTGTTCCGAGCAATGCCCAGGATGCAGTAGCGGTGGGCCGTGTAGAAGTAGTCCTGGTAGGGGATGCCCTGCGTCAGCACCTCGGAGTCCACCACGCACCCGCCGGCCTGCGGGCCGCGCCGGAACAGCGTCTGCAGAGACAGGGAGGAGGAGGTCAGGCCCCGCCCCCAGCCGTGCCACCTGCCCGGCCGCCCACCTGGCTCACCTGTGTCTCCACCACGGAGGCGCTCTTGGGGCCCAGTGGGTTGTTGATGGGAATGGTGTACGTCAGCACTCGACGCTGGTGGCACTTGCTGTCTCCGCTCCAGGGGCTCAAGGTCACGTCTGGGGGAGGGAGGAGCAACATGAGGAGCCCATGCTCCCGTCCAGGGCCCACGGGCTGGGGACTCATCACCCCCACCTTCCTTCCAGGAGCCTCTGACTTCAGAGGCTGGTGATACTTACAGCTGGGACCCTTCTCCTCGGGACATTTCTCACCCCACTAGGGCCACCTCATCCACTCCTCCAGCCTCAGTTTCCCCCTCTGTGCCAGTCCTGACTTCTCCTGAGCTTCAGACCTGCAATCTTCTGCACACCTTCCCCTGGCAGTGGCCTGGATCCCTCGTACCCCCTGGGCCCCACACTGGCCTCAGCATCTCCCCAAAACCGGCTGCTCCTCTCAGGTCCCCAACTCAGGGCTGGCCCCTGTGTCCTCCAGGCTCCCACCGGAGCCCTGGGCCTTGTCCTGGACGTGCCCACGCCAGGTCTGCCAGCTCCACTGTCTGTTCACCAGCTCTCCTGAGCACGGCTCCTGCTCAGCCCATCCCCGCCTGCCCCTGAGCACTGGCCTCAGTCTCCATACCTGGTCCAGGGATATCTTAGTAAATCCAAACCTGACCCTATCCCTTATCTGCCTAGAATACTCTATGGCTCCCCAGTGCCCCCCCAGGACTGAATTCCTCAGCCTGATGTGCCAGTCCCTCTAAGATATAAGCACAGTTTTGGGGGACTTATATCTCCCCCAACACAAGGCTTATTCTTACTGATCCTGCAAGGGGTTCTATATGGTTAGTTTTCAGCAAAACAGAAAAAAGAAATAAAGAAAAACTATAATATCCTCTGACTAGTCCCTCCCCTACTTGAATCTCTTTCTTGGCCTCCCAAGCTCTTCAGCTGGTCCCTCCTACAGCCTGGGGCCATCAACCCTTCAGCCACACCTGGTGCAGTGGCCCAGCCCAGCAGGATTTCCCCAGGGTCCGCCTCCAGCCCCAGGGCCTTTGCAGTGCCATGCCCGCCTCCTGGGTTCCTCTGCCCCCACTCACTCCTCCCGTCTTCCTCAGTTCCTCCTTCAGGCCCCGGTTTTGATTTCCTGGCAGCCTTCCCCGATACTCCTCAGATTACAGACACCCTGGGACACTCGCAGCCCCGCCCTTAACTGACGCCGCCCCTGTGATGTGTGGTATTTATTCATGTATTTATTTCCTGTGTTTCCCACTAGAGTCTGGGCACTGGGGATGGGAGTTCATCTACCCTGGCCTCTCATGGGCCTCCAAGCCCCGCACAGCCCTGACCAAGTAGACACTAAATGCGTCACCATTAACTTGCAATTATTAAATCCCTACTGTATGCTACTGCTCTAGGTACTTTTCTAGTATTAACGCACTTAGTTCTCACGAGAACCAACAAGGCAGGTAGTTATCACACCCCCATTATACAGAACAAGAAACTGAGGCACAAAGAGGCTCAGAGCCCTGCTCAGCTAGTAAGAGACAGAACTACTTCTGCATCACAGCTGCTGCTTTTATCCGCCCCATCCTGCCACACCAGCCGGCAGGGCCTGCCTGTCTCGGGGCTCACCCTGCCTTCCCCCTCCCCTGCACCAGGGTGTCCCTGGCGTCTCCTCCATGCGCCCCCCGACCTGTGAACTTGCACTGCTGCAGGAAGCTCTGGAGGAAGGGCGAGTCCGAGAAGAGCATCTGCTGGAGCCGCTCAGCACCCACGTGGAAGACAGAGTTGATGAGGAGCCGGCCGGACAGATCGGGGAGCAGGGCAGCCAGGTCGGCTGGGAGATAGAAGGGCCGGGTGACGGCAGCCCCCACGCCTCCCTCCCTCTGGGGGGCGCTCCTCCCCACGTGGGGTGATGGGCAGACTGGACACTGACAAGGAGCCCTCCTCACCCCACCCTCTGTCAGAGCCACACTGATTGGTTCAGGGGTGTGTGGGTGTGACCAGGCCAGGTCAATCGGTCACAATGATTGGTTCAGGAGACAGACCAATCAGCTGCATTGATTGGTTCAGGGGTGTGTGGGTGTGACCAGGCCAGGTCAATCAGTCACAGTGATTGGTTCAGGAGTCAGGCCAATCAGCCAGTGATTGGTTCAGGGTGGCTTTCTCCAAGTTGGTCCAATCAGAGGCAGCCCCAGGGTGTTTGCTGTAGTCCCTGGGAAAAACATGCTCTCTCTTTGCTAGGCTTGTCTCGGACAGGGTTGAGACTATCTCTGCCCAACAAGAGTAGAGGCTACCTGGGAATCAGTTGGCAGAGAAAAAATGAATATAAAAATAATAATAACAGAAGAAATACTAGCTAAGACTCAAAACTGGCCCAAGTGCTTTATATGTATTAATTCATTTAATTCTCTTAAAAACAACCCTGTGAAGTGGATATTGCTCTTGCTAACCCCATTTTCAGATGAGGAAAACAAGGCTGAGCCGACAACAGGAAGATTCTAACGACTCCGCTCGAATGCCACACCCACCTGCCCCCGGAGTTTTTGTCCCGTGAGCTCCTAAGTCCCCTCTCGCTTAAGCCGGGGTGAGGTCTGCCACGTTGTGTAACTGAGGCGAGTGAATCGGGCCCACCTGCCTCACCTTCCTCCCCGGTAGACGAAGAGGAGTTGCTCGTGTCCGTCAACAGCTCCTCACTGGGCAGGAGGTCCAAGGGGCCCAGGGAGGCGGGCCCATCGGGCGGGGTGGGCTCTGTGCTAGGGGGTTCGGCCACTGGCGTCACTGTCTGGCTGGAGGAGGCATCGGGCTGGCTGTCCACCTGCTCCTCCTTGTCCTCCTCTGCCTGCAGAGAGGGCTCAGTCAGCCTCGCCCCACCTGGCCCCGGCCTCCACAGGGATTCCAGAGCCTGTCCAGAGCTCAGAAAGGAAACCAGTGCTGGGGAGGTAGCGTGGACCCAGGCTCACAGCCTGGAGCCACCCAGACAAGCCGCGTCCAGATGCCTGGGCCGTAAGCTTTCTTGTTGTCCCGCCCGTCTGCCTCTCCCACCTCATCCATCCACCCCGCCCCCTTCCGTTTCCCACCCTTCTACTTGTTTGTCCCCTTTTTCCTGTCCCTCCGTCCCATGTCCCTATTTTCCTTGCGTATCTTCCATCTCCGTCCTGCCCCTCCATCATCCCCTTCCCTGTCCCTCTGTCCATCCCCCCAATCTGTCCGGCTGTCCCTCTCCCCGACTCCACCCCAGGCTTCCTCTGTCTCTTCCCACCGGCACCCCGCTCTCTCCCCCTGTCCCCTGCTCACCCCGTGGTCGGCGTCACTGCTGCCTCGGGAAAGGCTGGGGGTGATGCGGCCACGGCGAGAACCCACGGGGCTTGGCTCCTGGCTGTGGTCAGCTGCCCCCGAGGGGGTGATGTCGCTCAGGGCAATCACATCGCCCACCTCCTTGGGGGTCCTGGGGGGAAACAGAGGAAGTGGGACTGCTGTATCCTGGAGACCCCCCCACACCCTCCTGGATGGCTCAGACGTCGTACACCCACCCAGCACTCCAGAGACTCCAGGCACTCTGCACGCGGCCCCGCCTGTTCTCCCCCCCGACCCCGGAACCACGCCCAACCTCCGACTCACCCCAGACCGTTCAGCTGCAAGGGGCAGACATAGTCCTCGTCCTCGCTGGTGAGGCCCAGCTCCGAGCCGTAGCACTGGTGCACCAGGTGCCAGAGCTCACGGGGACTCAGCGTCTGGGCAGGCGGGACCTGGGGTTGGCCTCCATCTCCCCACAGCGGAGCCCGCTGCCGGGTTCCCCACCAGCCCCAGCCTCGGCAGTTCCCCTGGCTTCCACACGGGGGCAGCCACGATCTCCCGCGCAAGGCCGCGGCCCCAAGGCGCTAGGGACCCGGGCGAGGGCCCTGTGCCCAGGACTTTATACCTCACACCTCCCCAGTCCCCGCAAGAGTCTGGCCAGTTGATGCTGATGTTCCCACCCCTGTGCTGTCCTGCCCTTCCCCACCCCATGATGTTCCCAAGTGTCCTTGGGAGCTGTGGGCTTGCAGCCCCCATGGCCAGAGTGGCTGGATGAGGGTGACGACGACATCACGGTAACAGCAGCAGCAGCAGCAATCGACTGAGTCGTTACCGGGTGCCAGGCATCCTCCTAACCCTTTGCATGTGAGAGCTCACCAAGTCTCCAAAACAGTTCTGGACACTGGGTGCTAATATCGTTTTAACACAATGTTGCTGAGAGACAGTCCCGTGCCCGAGGCCATCCAGCTAGGAGGTGGCGGGGCTGAGGTGTGACCCCAGGGGAGCTGGTCTGGAACCTTGGAGCCAACCACTGGGCTTTTCTGCCTCCTAAGAGCGGACATGACTGAGTTCTTATTCTGGGCCCAGCGCTGGGTGCTATCAAGTAGGGACAGTCCCCATTTGACAGATGGGGTTCGATGGCTCGCCCCAGGTCACTCATGACGGCGCTGGAACTCCAGGGCCCGAGTGTTGAGCCCTCCTAGGAGCCTTTGACCCCACACTGTCCCTCTCTCGAGCTTCCGAATGGAACCCTCCGGCACTCTTGCCACGGCTGGAGCTGCCCCAGGGGGACGAGAGCCTTCTGGAGGGCAGGACGTGACCGCAGCTCGGCTGGACCAGTGGGTCTGGGCTCTCTGCCGTGCTAGGGGCGGCAGCAGCAGACACTGCACCGGCAGAGCCCGATTTTGTTCAGGGTAAAGATCTTCCCCAGCCCCAGGGATAAATGAGGACGGGTTTACACCTATTCTCTGTTCCGATGCCCGAGCCGCAGCTTCAGGGTCAGACCCGTGGATGTCCCACTGGGGCCCACGGAGATGCCGTGGAGCAGGGCCTATGGCTCCCTGAGTTCCGGAAGCCTGGCTCCGGGGCCCCCCAGCGCACCCCGAGCCCCCACCCAGGGCCCACGGAGCCCCCACCCAGGCCCACCTTTTCAAGCAGCGCGTTCTGCCAGAGGCGGAAGATGAGGAGGAAGCAGCGGTCGCGGGCCCCGAAGGAAGTGAAGAAATGCTGTAGGGGAGGGGGGCAGGGTGAGGGGTGGCGGAGGGACAAGGCCTGAGTGGGGGTGTCCCCTCCTTATCCACACTGTCCTCAGGTCTCTGTCCTGATGAATCCATTCACTCCCCAGGGTGCTTGTCCTGTGCCCAGCCGTGCACAGGGTCACTGCGAAGAGCTGGCCCTGGCCCTGTCCTCAGAGTCCAGGGTAAGACACAGACACGTATCCAGACAGGGTCAGCCCAGAGTGGTCTGCAGGGATCGGGGAGCCCAGGACATGTTCTCAGCCTCCTTTGCCGCGAGGGATGCTCAGCTGATCCACTTTTGGCCAGCAAAACACAAAGGGAAGTCTGCTAGAAGTGTCCCCCACTGCCACCGGTGTGACAGCCCGGGACAGAATGGGGTGGAGAGTCAGGGGGACTTCCCAGGGGCCTTGCAGTACTCCCGCAGCCCCGGGGCAGCCATGTGAGGGGCAGGGTGCAGGGACAGGGGCTGGGAGACCAGATTCTCGGGGTGCAGAGTAAACGGGGCTTTGCGGTGGAGGGGCCTGTGAGGTTGGAGACCACGTGGTCCCCTGCCTGTCCCGGGCTCACCTTCTCGCTCTCCGTACAGATCTGGATGGCGTTGGGGATCAGCTTGGCCGTCTTCTCCTTCTTCAGACACGTCACTTCCTTCAGCTGGATGGAAATCTGGGAACGAAAGGAGGGTCAGAAGGGGCCTGGTCCTGCCCGCCTGGCCCTCCGCGCCCGCGGCCGGCTCACCGTTGTCTCCCAGCGGAAGATGTTGCTGTAGAAGCAGATCCAGTTCTCAGAGAGGTAGAGGCGGCCCTGCAGGAGGATCTCGCGCTGCAGGGCACAGGAGTAATCTGAGAGCGGCCGGGAGAGAGACGGGCAGACACCTGAGTCACAGGGCTGTGCCGGCAGCCGCGGGCCGGCGGGGGGTCAGGGGGCTGGGGACTCACCCACGATGAGGCGTTCGGCTTCGGGGAGTTTGCTGAACAGTTTCCGGAAGTCCTCGTTACGCTGTTTGTAAGTGGGGCTCAGCATCTGGAGGGATGTGGGAGGTGGGGACTTTGAAGAGGGCAGCTCTGCCCTGCGAAACTCTTGGAGCTCCCTCAGTATCTAGCCTGCTTTTGGTTTCCACTGCCCCTAACACGACAGTAACCACAATGACAGCTGCCGTTTACTGATTTCTTGTATAAGCCAAACCCTGCGCCAAGGACCCGCCAGCATCGCTGGCTTATTGAGTGTTCCCTTCAGCCTTGTAAGGTGGAGCTATTTCTTGAAGAGAGCTAGAAAGGCTCAGAGAGGTTAAGTGACTCACCCAAGGTCACACAGCACAGAAACAGCGGCATAGGCTGTGACCCCAGGTCTGCTAATCTCAGCACCCACTCCTGGACTGTCACAGCCTGGGGCTCCCTCCTTTCCGCCCCTCTAGCAAGCCCCCTTGCCCCAGACACTCACGCTGTACCAGCTCTGCATCTTCTGCAAGAGAAAAGAGAGGAGTCGAGATGAGCCCTGGACACTGCCCCCCCACTGCCCTTCCACCCCTCTCGACACCCCCCCAGGGCTGGCGCCAACCTTGCTGTTGCGGATGAAATTCCGGCTGCCCAGGCTCTGGGTGCTGGGGGTCCCGGGCACCCCACCCTTCTCCGAGGAGCTATCTGACCCCTTCTCCACCATGGTGCCTGGTTCCGGCTCAGGGGGAGGCCGGCTTGGGGGCAAGAGCTGCAGCCGCTTACGGAGAGATGGGGAGCTGCTGGGCGTGCTCCGGCCAGAGTGGGGGGTGGTGCTGGGGGCGGGAAGAGGAAGAGGGGCGTTAAGGGGGAGAAAAGGCTGGGGTGTGTGGACAGGCCTATTTTTGGAGACCCACCCACCGGCTCCCCGCCCACCCGCCTGTGCATCCATCCCCCATCCACGGATCCACCCGCCATCCCGCTCCACTTCCCGTCCGTGTGACTCAGAGCAGGTTTCCCGATGTTTGTGCCTCGTTTACTTCAGCCGTAATCCAGGAATGATTAATGCTCACTCTCATCTGGCTGCTTTGAGACTTAAGCTAACACACGCGAAAGTATTTCTAACAGAGCCTGGCACACAGCAAGCTCTCAATAACACCTGCTATTTTTTGTTAACTTATTACTTCATTCATACAACAAATAATTATTGAAGTGACTTTCTATTCGATGGCTCAAGCTAAAAACCCAAACATCTTAATTTCTTTTTTTATTCCTCACCTCCCATTTCTAGTCTGTCAGCAAGTCCCAGCAGCTCCACGTCCAAAACCTTTTTCCATTATTTCTATTGTACCTACTTCTCCCTGCACCGGCCTCCCCCTCTCCCACCTGGACACCCCCGCGGCCTCCTCCCTGGTCCCCTGCTCTGTCTCTGCTCCCAACCCGCAGCCAAAGGGAGTCTGGGGACACCTGGGTCAGGTCAGGGCCCTCCTGGCTCAGAGCCCTGCCCTGGCTGCATCTGGCTCCGGGTAACAGCAAAGTCCTCACCTTGGGGCCCACGACCATAGCAATCTGGCCCTGTCACCTCCCTGGCCTCCTGCCACTCTGGCCACCCCAGCCTCCTTCTGTCCCTGAAGTGCTCCGACTTCCTTCCGGTTCCTCCCCCTGGACGGTCCTTCCCCAGCCCCGGCATCCTCAGCTCCGTCCCTTCAGCTCAAGCGCCCCCGATCTTGGCCACCCAGCCGAGGGTAGGCCCCTCCCTCGTCACAGCCCACGCGATCTTCGCTCACTCTGCTTGTTGACTTAGTTTGCTTATTGTCTGTCCAGACTGAACTCGGGGAGGTCTTGGTTGCCACTGTGTCCCCACACCCCAAACTGTACGTAGCACATAGCGAATGCCCAATAAACATCAGTGACGACGCGAAGAATCCGTGCGTCGGCTGGAGCTGGCACGAGCAGGGACATCGGTCGGGGTGGCTCCTGCCCTTGGCGAATTAACCTCCCAGTGGAGAGGCAGACACTGAGCAAACAGCCTCGGCTTCGGCTGTACAAATACAAACTGTCACAAGGGCTGTAGGGTGAGTATCGGAAACTTTAAAGGGACGTTCGTTGTTGACTTCTTATCAGGAACTATGTCAAGCTCTCATGTGATTGATTTTACTGCTCCTCAAACAGCCTGTGCATTCAGTTCTGTGACTGACCCGGCTTTACAGAGGAGGAAACAGGCTCCAGGCAGTAAACCGCTTGCTGGAGGGCGCGTGTCTGGTTTATTTCAGGGCGGGCTCCAACCTGGGAGCCGTCAACTGTTCCAGGGTGGAGGTGGGATTCCCTCCACCCCTGGGAGAAACTCGCTCTTGTCTCTCTGACCTCCACGCCTAGTCCCCTCTGTCTAGACGACCGTTTCTCTTCCTCTTCGCGCAGCAAATCCTGCAAGGCTCTTGCTCAGATACGTCTCCCCTTCTGCGGGTCCCCACAACCCGCCGGGCAGCTCCCGCCCCAGCCCTGACTACTCTGGGCTGTCACTGTCCGATGGCAGGTCCATCTCCTCACAGGTCCGTAAGCTCCCTGATGGCAAGCTTTGGGGTTGGTCTTGGTCACTTCTCTGTCCCCAGGACGGGGCACAGGGTAGGCATTCATGCAATACTTATAGAATGAATTTGTGGAGTAAAACAAATGAATAAGTAAATTAAATAACTGTTGGCTGGGGACACTGCCATTCCCCCTGGGCCATCCCGGCCTCCTCCTCCCTGGTCTCCTGCTCTGTCCCTGCCCCCCCAGTCTGCTCCCCGCCCACAGCCAGAGGGAGCCTGGGGGCCAGTGAGTCTGGTCCTGGTCAGGGCCCTCCTGGCCGCACCTCTCTCCAGTAAAGCACAGGGCTGGTCCCCCTCGACCCTCATCAGCCCCCGCTCCCTCTCCTCTGGCTCTCACCTTGGCTGTTCCCTCTGCCCAAAACGCTCTTCCTCCCAGATGTCCGAGGGGCTCCCTCGCCTCCCCCAGGTCTCTGCTCGATGGACGTGTTTCAAAGCCACCCTCCCCACCTCCTTAGAGAACATCACCCCCACTGCTCTCCTGACCTCTCTTCTGTATCTCCCCTCAGTTCTCACCCTTCTCCCCCACAGGACGTGAGTGTCCCCACCGCCTAGGACAGGCCAGGCACACGGCAGGTGCTCCACGAGCCCTGGTTGCTGTGGGCTGAGCGCACGATCCCTCGGCCCTCCTCCCTGGCCCCCACGGAACCTGGATTCCACCAGGTGTGTGACTTTCGGGACTTGCAGGTCTCCAGGGCAGCAGCCTGGAGCAGGGGCCCCACAGTCCAAGGGGCTTCTGGTCAAGTGTTGCCACTTCCTCCCTGTGCGACCTTGAGCCAGGGTCTGACCTTCTTGTGCCTCTGTTCCCTCTCGTGTATAACGGGAATAACAACCGTGCCCACCCTCAGGGGTGCCGGGAGGAGACAGTGAGGCAGGACACACAAAGCCGAGCACGCAGAAGGCACTCTGGCTGGCCCTCGTCCTCTTCCCGCCCGCAGGGACCGGCAGACCCAGGCGGAGTGTATGGCCCTGCACCGCCCCAGCGCACCGCAGTCCCAGCGGCTCTGCTGGCCCTGACATGTACCTCACAAGCACCGGAGTCTCCACAGACTGACCCCAAACTCCAGTCATTCACTCTCTAAATACCCTGCACCTGGCACTGGGACACCGAAGTGAGCAAAACAGATGCAATGCCCTGCCTGCAGGGACCTGCCGCTCTAGCTGGGAACACAGCCAGCCAGAAGGAAACCGTGTGGACGAGGGTGGCGGGTGACCTCGGCCGCTGCCAGGGCTGTGAAGCTTCGCTCAGCGCACGGTCCCCACGCCTGCAGCACCCGCAGCACTCGGAAGTCGTCTGAAATGCGGGTTCCAGGGCCCACTCGCGACCTCCTGAACCAGAACTGGGGTGGGGCCCAGGAGATTCTGATGCGTGCTCAAGTTCGAGGACCACAGAGATAAAGGGAGGGACAGCTGGAGCAGAGATGGTTTCTTTAGTGAGAGTCAGCGGACAGTCCCAGGTGCGGGAACATCAAGTGCTGGGAAGGGACTGAGCTTGGCAGGCCTGTGGAGGAGCGGGGTGGCCAGTGGGGCTGGGGGGGCCGTGCCGCAGCCTGGGGGCCGTGGTCAGGACTTTGGCCTTCACCCCAGGGGTGCGGGTGAGCAGCGAAGGACTCTGAAGTAGGGACCACACCCCATCCCCCACTATCTTCTCACACCTGTAGCCTGAAACACAGACCTGTGATAGGCTCCTGCAGCCAGGGGTCTAGGGGCAGGGCCTGGGGCAGGAAGCCTGGAGAAGGTTCGAGGCACACAGACTGGCTCCAGAGCTGAGCAAAGAGGAAGTACTCAAGGGCGGCCTTGGGGCGGCACAGCCAGGCCAGTCGAGGGCAGAGCCAAGGGAGGAGCCTGCAGAGGCTGCAGGACCGTTATGGGGTAGGGACCAGGAAGTGATGAAGTTTTTGCCACTGCAGACACCTGACCTCCAGCTTCCTGGGCCCCAGCAGGCCCAGAGCGGCCTCCGTTCAGAGAGGGGCAGATGCACACACGGGTGTGCATGAGGGGAAACTCGATGAGGGTCACACACAGCCAGTGTCACAGGTAAACTGCATTTCCCCAGGAATGCAAGAAGTCTGTCTCTTTCCCCTCTCTCTCCCCCACTCCCCCTTTCTCTCTGATACACGCACACACACACACACACCTGCAGCATGACAAGTATATCATGGTCACACGGCAAAGTCCCTGAAAAGTTACACACACATGCATACGTGTACACGTACACAGAGCTGCAGAGGGGCGCAGAAATACATAGTGAACCACAGAGAGTCCCAGATAAATTATACTCCATGTATAGCCACAAGACAGTCTCAGGGAAGAGTGGAAGGCAAATAACATTCACACCGTCACAAAGAGAACAGTCACAAAGGACCCCGGCTAACACACACACAATCCTGCGTAAAGTCAGTCGTGCGGTCAGCCAACACATCCTGACCGAGTGTCCCTCTGCCCTCGTGGTGTTCACCGTCTGGCAGGGAAGACAAAGCAGAGGCCAGCTCTAAAGTGGCAAGGGATGGAGGTGTCAGCTGCCATTGCCATGGCAGAGAACGCCGACACTCACGCCGCCACGCAGGACTCAGGAGCAGTGCGGCTGCGGGGCTTGTGGACCTCGAGGACGCAGCGACCAGGTATTGAAACAAAGCATGGGGCACGCTTTACAAACTGTAGCAGGGGACAATGCGGTTATTTATCACCCCTCGAGAGTCAAGGATCCACCCAAGGTCTCAGGAGGGCGGTCCCAGGCCCGCAGAGAGCCACAAGGGGTCTCTGTCTCTCACTCTCCTCTCACAAGCAAAGCCACAGAAGGTCTCCGCTGCACACAGAGAGGCCTGAGTACATGCAAAAATGTCACGCACAGATACACACAGGAACAGCCACACGAAAATGGAATCAGGGATAAAGCACAGGCATAACCACGTAAGGTCACAGCAACACATGAGCCCCATGCACACACCAGTGTCACGAATGGATACACGCGGGTAACTTACATTTGCACACAGAGCTAAATTACAGGCGTGTGCAGGCACAGAGGGTCACGGCGGAACACAGAGAGCCCCAGACACGCTTGTACACACGCTGGTAACTTACAGTGACACTTGGAGCACAGATGGCATTCGTGGTAGGTAAATCATACACAAAAACAGCCAAAGAGGTCACGGGTGCTGCCCACTAGGAGCCCCAGACACACACACACACACACACACACACTTCAAAGTCACAGCCAGACGTGCACGGGTAATTTACATTTGCACAGAGAGCCACAGATGCGCTGAAATACACGCACACACACATAACCAGAGGCTCACAGCTGCACACGTGGGGCCCCAGACACACACTGTAGGGTCACTATCAGACACACAGGTAACTCAGGTGACGACATTTAGAGCCTCAGATGGAATTAGTGGTAAATGACACACGCAAACACCGCGGAAGAGAAGCACAGCCGGGCAGACCAGGAGCCCCAGACCACGTACACACGCCTCAAAGACACAATCTACTATGGGAAGCACGCTCGCACGTGGGGCCCACACAGGGACTGCGTGCGTTCCGCACACACGCCCCAAGGCTCTCGGGCACGCGGGCCTCGGCCCCTCAGGAAGCCCCCGCCCCCAGCAGCGAGACCGGTGGGAGGGGGCCTAGCCCGGCGGGGCTGCTCTGGGCCTGTCCAGGGCTCCGGGCCAGCCGCACGCCCATCCCGGCCTTCCAGGCAAGGGCGAGCCAGGCCTGGGGGCCCTTCCCGCAGGCCGCGCTCCCAGCGAGGCGAGTCCCGGGCCCCCAGCCAAGCCCCGCAACCCGGCGCATCGCGCACTGGCCGGCAGCGACGACCAGACCTGGGCCCTGCGGGCCGTGCGCTCCACCTCCAGCCCCCAAGCCCCTTCCCCACCTCTCCCCGCTCCATCTCGGGTCGCCTCGGCCAGGCCCCAAGCGCACGAGGCCCAGATCTGGGCTCCAGCCGCGGCACGCCCTCCCCGAGCCCGCGGAACCCCATCCCCCCCGCCCCGCGGCCTCCTGGGTCCCTTCGGTCCCGACCCCGGCGGCCCGGTTCTTACTCGAACATGGATGCGGCGCGCCCGGCCGCAGGGCAGGGCAGGGCCCGGCTGAGCGGGGCTGGGCAGAGCTGGGTGTCCCCGCGGGGCACCGGCCTGGCCTCCGTCGGCCACCGCCCCCGCCCGACCCAGCCGCCCGCACAAAAGGCCGGAGCCGCCGGAGGCCGCCGCGGCGTCAGCGACACCCCCTTCCTGCCCCCGCCCCGCTGCGTCACGGCGCCGCCCCCCGCCCGGGGGGAAGGACGAGGAGGGACCCGAGGCCTAGAAGGAGAGAACCGGGCTGGGGACAGCCGCACGCGGAGAGCGGGGCAGGAGAAAAACGGGGGCGAGACAGAGAGAGACAGAGACAGAAAGAGACAGAGAGAGACTTTAGTGAAACCCAGCGCCGTGAGGGCCGCTGCCGGCATAGGCTGGGAGCCCCTCCCCGAGGAAAGGGTCCGCAGCTCCAGTTATGCCCCTGGGCAGGAGCCCGGCCTCCCGGGGTTGCGTGGGGTGGGGAGGGCGGGAGATGCCGGGAAGCAGAGGGGTGTGCGCGCGCGTGTGTATATATGTGTGTGCGTGTATATGTGTGCGTGCGTGCGTGTGTGTGTGTGCGCATGTGTATGTGTGTCCGTGCGTGTGCGCGCGTAGGGGGACACCGAAGCTGGCGGGAAGGGGTGGGGCCGGTAGCCTCCATCTCCTTCCCGGTCGCAGTACTGAGCCCGGACTCCTGGCCCCAGGAGGTCCCCTGCCTCAGTCCCTCGGACCTTCGCTGCCCCCATCAGCCAGATAAGTCAGAATCAGCCTCCCACTTATCTGTGCTGTGACCCTTGGGAGGTGCCCCCGTCCTGGGGATCCCGCTGCCTCTGTGGCAAGGACTTTCCCACCTGACGACGCAGGGGCGGGCGTCCTCGGCCTTTTACCGTCGGGAAGGCCGGGCCTCAGAGATGGGAAGGGACTTGCGGAAGGAACCGGCGGGCAGGCTGCAGAGTTGGACTCCGTCCTGCTCTGACGCCATAACCTGCGTCCACCTCTGCAAGCCGCTGTCACAGTCTGGTGGTGTCCTGGCCTGAGAACGTAGAAATATGAGTCCCACCCCGCAGCGCCTGGGCCAGGATAGGCTGTCCGGGATAGGCAGTCCCTACCTCTTCTGAAAAAACTCCCTTCCCATCCCCCCAGCCCTTCACCTTTCCCCTCCCCCACAAAAAACCCCACCTGACGTCTCCATTTTGGTGGCTGGCAGGCCCCAGACGTCAGAGTCTTCCTTGACACCTTCTCTTTCCTTCACACCTACATCTAACTGTCACCAAGCCTGTTGGCTCCACCTGTAAAACCTCTCCGCAATCTAAACTCTTCTCCCCCCTCCATGGCCCCCACCCTGGCCCGCCTCCATCCCCTCCCACCTGGACATCCCAGCAGCTTCCTCCCTGGTCCCCTGCTCTGTCCCTGCCCCCACAATCTGGTCCCCACCCACAGCCAGAGGGAGCCTGGGGACACTTGAGTCAGGTCAGGGCCCTCCTGGCTCAGAGCCCTGCCCTGGCTGCACCTCGCTCCAGGTAACAGCAAAGTCCTCACCCTGGGGCCAAGTGATCTGTGCCTGTCACCTCTCTGACTTCCCCTTCTCATCACCTGCTTGCTCTCACCCTCCAGCGCCCAGCCTCCCTGCTGTTCTCTAACTCTGTGGGCACATCCCTGCCTCCTGCCTGAGGCCCATGGTGCCGCCTGCTCCCTCTGCACAGAAAGCTCTTCCTGCTGTCCTTCCCCTGGCAGCCTCTTACCCTCAGATGTGAGAGGGGCCCTCCTTCCTCTGTCCCTCTGCTCTCTTTGTATTTCTCTTTGCTCATTTCTTCTTTTGAAACACTTTTACATTGTTGATTAGAGAATATTGATTTCAAACAGGAAAAACTGTCATGGTCATCTATGTCCCCACCACCTATAGGTAACAGATGTGGACATTTTGCTTCAGATCCTCCCCCCACTTTGTTTTTAGAAAGAGAAATAAACTATTAAAGTTACAGCCGAAGGTCCAGCTCCCCATCCCTCCTTCCTCAAGACACGCTGTCCTGAAGTAGGCGTGTGTCCTTCCTGCGCAACTTTCTGTCTTTTTCTATATCAGGATGCATCCACCAACAATATAGCCTATTATTCAGTATCTTTTTAAAAAGATACACAGTGGGGCTCCTACTGTATCATTTTGCAACTTGCTTTTCCCCGTCATGGTTGTTTCTGAGATTTGTCGACATCTCTGCACAGAGCCCGACTTCATAAACTAGGTCTTACCGAGTGTCCACCGTGGGAAGAAGCCACTGTGGATATTTCTATTCGGGGCCCGTATAGTTCTTTCCTCGTTCTCTCTGTGGCCTTGAACCTCCCAGTTCCTGTTTCCTTGTGCCAGAGGTAGTGTTTCTTTGCAGAAATTTTGTTTGAACTTTTTTTTTCTTTTGGCCCCGTGAGCTACAGCAGGAAATACCTTTTACTTTGGCCTCCAGCGCACACTTAGAAATGTGTGTAATGCCACAGAAGGTGCAGGAAACCACACTTACCCTCACTCTATCGCTTGTACATGTTATGTTCAATTCTATTTTATCTCAGTTTGGATAAAAAGTGCTGACTGCGAGTCACTACATTGATTTCATGGCCCTTAAGCGGGTCCTGACCCACAACTTGAAAAGCACTGGGCGGATCAAGGCGGGTGTCTGTCTCTGCTCCACCTAGGCAGTGCTAGCTGACCTCTAGTGGGTTGTCCCAAAGCACACTCCCGGTTGCCTGTTTTTATAACTTCAAGTCGGGCCCCTGTAGGTCCGAGGCCACATTCCAACTGACCTGCAGCCCTCTACTGGACTGTGACAGCCACAAGGAACCCATCCTTGAGCAGCAGTCCCTAGAAGGAGAGAGACCCTCTTTCCCGTCCCACTGCCCAGGTCTCACCTGTCCTGGGACAGATTCTCCAGGTCTGGGGTCCTCGGCCGCTGCGAGCGCTGTGGGGTCGGGGTGCAGGGGGGTGACTCCCCATCACTGGATGGTGTTATGTGAATTTCGGGCACCTCCAGGAGCCTCCAAGGCTCAGGGGCCAGACTCTGCGCCCCATTGCCCTGTGGCTGCTGCCTCTGCCGCTCAGCTGCAGGGTCAGACAAGCCCTGGGCACTGTCCTGGGACAGCGGAGGTGCCCCAGGCAGCAGGGGCAGGAACTCGTTCATGAGGAGGGTCCGGGACAGCTGCCAGTGGCGTGGTCTCTGGGGGAGATAAAAGAGAAGTGAAGGAAAGGGCCCCGTCCGAGCCCCTTACCACCTTCCCCTGCAGCCCCACTAAGAGAGGCAAGCTGTGGTTAAGAGCATGGTTTGGTGGCCAGAGAGATCTGAGCGGGATTCCCACCTCTGCTCACAGCCTCCCCTCACGCCCCTGAGCCCCAGTTTCCTCTTCTGAAAACTGGAGACCTTGATGTGACACCCCAGGGTGGCCGGGCAGTGTCAGGGAGCTCTGACATGGGACATGCGAGAGCCCGGCCACACAGCGAGTGCTCAGTAAACACCTCTCCCTGCCCCAGGGCTGGGGGCTATTTTTCTGAGCATTCAGTAAGGCCATGCCCTGAGTACTCTGTACACCCCACGCCACCCCCACACCCCGCGTCCCTTCCACACACAGGGCCAGGGTGGAGCCAGGCCTGAGAGGGCACCAGAGGCCCGGGCCGGGGAACGGCTGGTCAGGCAGAGAGAGAAGCAGAGGCAGGATTTCCCTCCCCTGTTTGTTCAGCAATTGCCCCTCCCAAGACAAGCGCAAGGAGGGTGCCACATGGCCTCCTGGCCCGGGAGGAAGCCAGGCCAGTTACTGCGGCTGCAGCTGTGAAGTTGGGGGCTGCCTGGGTCAGGAAGGGCCAGGCCAGAGTCTGCCTGCCCTCCCGGCACACGCAGCAATGGCTTCCTGGCACCCCGCCGTCTGGGGAACAGGGAAGGGAGACCTGGGGGCGCCAGAGAGGGTTTTCCCAGGTTTGCGAAAGGCCCTGACCCTTACAGGCCAGGCCTGGACCTTCCAGGCACCCTAGTCCCCCAACACACCTACCTTATGTGTGTTCCTCCTCCTCTGTCCTCATGGGGTTCCAACTTCCAGGGTGAGGGCGGTGGACAAGGCCCTTCCTTCCCCCCAGGAGTCCTGGCGGAGCCAGAAAGTCATGACCTTGCCAGCTGGACCAGCATGTCCGGCTGGAGTCATGTTACCCTCTGGCCATCTGTTCCTGGGAGAAAGGACAGAATGGGGGGGGTGGGGGTGCCCGTACCCAGGCGGAGGCCGAGGAAGCCCACCTCATCCTTCCCTCTGACTGCCCAGTAGAGGACAGGGCTGTCCTCACCCTGGTGCTCTAGTGTCTGTCTCTAGTGTTGGTCTGCCGCCAGCCGCAGTGTAGCTTCTGTCCCCCAACTCGCCCCGAACTGCTCCCCATGTTCCGGGATCACCCCCAGCCCCCGTCCGGCCAGATCCAGCACATTTTCATCACCTCACCGCGCTGCACTTAGAAGCCCCGAACCTGGGAGACGCCTCTTCCTTCTGGGCAGCTCTCGGCAACTCCGCAGCCCCAGCACGCCTGTCCGCACCTCCTTCTTCTCTACCTGGTTTGCAAAAGCCGACTTTCCCCACGGCTTGGGTCTGCGTACTTTTACTTTTCCATTTATTATATAATAATTGTCACATACCAAGGGATGTCTGTATCATAGATGTGGGTTAACCATGCATAGCAACAAGCCGCTTGTCTCCCCCCAGCCCAATGTGAGAACCAGCACATCACTGGAGATACCCCTGTGATTGCCTCAGGCACCCCCTTCCCACCTGTGCCTTTATTCCAGAAGTCTCCATCACCCTTCATTAGACAGTTATCACTCCCTTACACTTTAATGGTTTTATCACATTGGTATGCATCTCTAAACAATATATACTTTTTTAGTTTTGCTTGCTTCAGAACTTTATAAATGAATTCATACCATATATCGTGTTCTGTGACTTGCTTTCCTCACTCAACATTGTCTCTAAGATTCGCCCATAGGGTTGCAGGTTAATTATATTTTATCTATTTTTGCCACCACATGCTATTCTGTGGTGGGAACACATCACAATTTATTTATCCATTTTTCCTGATCTCGGGCACTGGGTTGGTTCTGGTTTTCTGCTCTGATGAACAGAGCTGTTGTGAGTGGTCCTGGGGAAGCCGGGCCCCCTCTGACTGCCCGGCCACCCCTGCCCCATCTTTGTGGCCTGTCTCTGAGCGCCAGGTGGGTTCTGGTGGTCTACTCTCCAGCCCTGGGCCCATAAAGCATTGCCTCAATTGCGTTAGCTCTGTAGGAAGTCTTGATATCAGATAAAGTAAGTTCTTCTTACACCGGAATAATCCTGTCACATTCTAAAGGGAAAAATCCACAACGACCATTAGATTATGCCGTGTAGCCAACAACTGATAGCTTTTCAATACTGAGTTTTCCAAAGTGTCCATGTGGGGTCACCCTCCAGGTATATAATATTTAGGTGATTTTAATGTCACCCTGTATTTAGATTTTTTAAAAATTGTGGTAAAAGACACACATAAAATTTACCACCTTAATCATTTTTGTGTGGGTTTTTTTTTAATTTTTTGTTAATTTAAAAATTCTTTTTCCTGTTTCAATAAGCTGGTCTCACCTCAACCATTTTAAAATGTGCAGTTCATTAGTATTTAGTATATTCACACTGCTGTGCCACCATTGCCCACCAGATATTTAGGTATTTTTAAAGAATAGTTTTTCTTGTAAAGTTCTTTCTTATCTTTTGTTAGATTTTCTTCCTTTGGTGCATCATGGTTGTTTGTTTGTTTTTTTTTGTTTGTTTGTTTTTGAGACAGGGTCTTGCAGTGTTGCCCAGGCTGGAGTGCAGTGGCACAATCGTAGCTCACCATAATCCCAAATACCTGGGCTCAAGTGATCCTCCTGCCTTAGCCTGCAGGTAGCTAGTCCTCCATGCTAAATTTCACCATTTTTAAAAAAAACCTTTTTGTGACAGATAATACATAAAATGTAAATGTACAGCTTAATATGTATTATAAAAGAAACACCCTTGGACCTACCACCCAGGCAAGCAACAGCATGTTGCTAGCACCCCCAGGACCACGGTTCCCTTCCCAACCAAGTCCTCCTCCCCTTGAAGGCAAATAAGTTCCTTGCATTCTAGAAACTTCTAAGTTTCTTGTAGCCCACACATATTGAACATTTTGCTCTATACCTGGTAATCTTCTACCGACAATGAGAAACCAAATACGTGAGTGGACATGTTGGTGGGAGGTTAACAGAGAATTCCGGAATGACAAAACAAACCCACAGCTTTGGGGAGGAGAATGGAGAAGAAAGATGAAATACCAAATTCTCAGAAATACTCCCAGCAGTGAGAAAAGAACGGTCAGAAATTGGATATTGCCACATCCAGGAAACGGCATGGAGAAAATTAGGAAATTTAGGAACGGTGGTTCCTTGTTCTAATTCTGCCTGACTCATCTTGCAAATTCCAGCATATCCATTTACCCCGGCCACTCATTTTGCCTCATGGGTGCAGCTACCCTACTCTAATCTAACCCAGGTGGAACAATGCACGTTGTAAACTGTAAAGTGCTATATAAATGGAAAAGAATAAACATTAATATGTTTTAAAGTCCCTCGGAACACTGCTGGGCTCCTCTGTCTTCCGGATACCTTCTTTCCTGAAGCTCAACTCGCCCATTCCCCCACCAGCTGGGGTCCGCCCAGGTGGCAGAGCAGCGGGGGATGGTGCTTCCTTGAGGGCAGAACCAACAGCTTCACTGCTCTCCAGGAGCCCACAGTGGAGGTGGGGAGGCAAGACCAGCAGACACGCGTAGGGAACTGGGGTGAGCACCGTCACCGAGCGTGGGGTGGGGGACTAGAATCAGTCTGACCGGTTGGTGTTTGACTTGAGTCTTCCAAGCAGTTGGACTAACACTTCGCAGCATTTTACATCTGCCCTGACTTCAATTACCAGGAGGCCCCTGAGATCTGGGTCTTGCATGCCAGGACACTCCCGAGGGTCGGGGGTTTGCATCCTCCTCCTGTGTGCCTTAGCACCGCTCCATGCGTGCACAAGGCTCTTGCCGTGCGCAATGACCCGGACATGCGGCCATTGTCAACCTTGACTGCGCCTTAGACTCCCCAGGGGCGCTGTAAACAATCGGGGACCCAGGCCGCACCCCAGACCAGTGAAATCAGAATCTCTGGGGGCGTTGCCCTCAAATGAGGACTTCTGGTGAGTCTAACACGCAGCGGAGGTAGAGAACCACCGAGTTAGAGTCCCCGTCAAATGTGTACATGAATAGTCTCGGGGGGCCCAGGGAGGTTGACAAAGTGCAGATTTTGATTCGGCGGGTCTGGTTTTAGGTCCCGGGGCTCTGCTTTTCTAACACGTTTGCAGAGGATGCTGGTACCTGGACCACACCGGCTGAAAGGAAGGCAGGCTAAGCTCCCTCGGGACAGGGACTGTGGTTCTTGTGCCCTCTGGTGGCCAAAACCTCCCTAGCAGCGCTCTGCCGAGAAGCACGGATGTTGGAAGCAAGCCCTCGCTATAGGTATAATTTCTGGAGTATTTACAGATGAGTCCCCCAGAGCCCAGCCGGTGGACGCCTGGATTTCAGCCTTGTACGCACCTGAGCAGAGCCCAGCCAAGCCTGCTCAGACTCCTGACCCACAAAGCTTTAAAGGTAATCCGTGAGTGTCGTTTTAAGCTGCTAATGTTACGGCAATTTGTTGTGAAGCGATAGAACAGAATAGGCCTTACAGTAACAGGTGAGAATCCCAAACGCACAGGCTTGACCGTGTCTACACTAGTTCGGGCAGCCAGGTCCGTTCCCAACCTCCTGCTCCGCGGGGAGAGGAGGAAGATCGGATTGTACTTCTCTTGCTTCAAGATTATGCTCGCTCTCTTATTCTTCATGACTGCTTACTTTTCACCTTAGACGTTTGCTGTCACTGCCCCCGGTGAAAGCTCAGGGCTGGCATGGTGGCGGGGGCTGTCTCCTGTCTGTGGCAGATTGTATTTTCCCAAGATGAGTGCTCCAACGTATCACATCCCACATGCCCTTCTTACACTCCTTCATTGAGATACGTAACCTACGTTCCCTCCCCCTTCAATCTAGCAGGCCTGAGACTGCGGTGGCTGTGACAATAGGTGACTTTTAAGCTAAGTCATGAAAGAAGACACACCTCTTCCTGATGCTTTATCTCTCTCTCTCTCTCTGTCTGAGGATGTCCATCTTGGAACCCAGGCGCCACCACCATGCTGTGAGGAATCCCAAACAGCCACATAGAAAAGGTCACCTGGAGGTACCCTGGCCACAGCCCCATCCGACGGCCAAGGGTGTGAGGGAGAGGGCCTTCAGAAAATTCCAGCCCCGTCTCCAAGCCGCCGTAGCCAATGCCAAGTGGAGCAGACATGAGCTGCTTCCACCAAGACCTGTCTAAATGGCAGGTTTGCAAGTAGAATAAATATTGCTCTAAGTCACTAAGCTTTGGGTGATTTGTTATGCAGATAACAGAAATACTCTCAGATCTCTGCTGAGAAAAATGCAGTGCATTCAACCAGGCATGGGGGTGGAGGTGAGGAACCTCTGGTGTCGATAAATTATAGGTGAATTACCTATTTTTAATTAATTACTAGTTTTAAAAGGCAGTCTCATTAGAAACTAAGCCCAATGCTTACAAACTATGAGGAAATCAGCCCTAGAAAGTTTTAGGAAGATTAACATTTCTATAACTTTTCTTCTTTGCCATTTAATTCACCTAAAAGGTTGCCCCTTAAATAGTTCTCAGGGACAGTCTAGGCCGGCAGGGAAGTGGAGTCTGAGTATTTTCTCCAGGAGTTCTGAGGGGGCCTCCAAGGATCCCACCACTTGTAATGGGTGCCCCTATGTAAGATCCTTCTCTTGAGCATGGGTCTGACTTTGTGACTTGCTTCTAACCAAAAGAATATGGCACAGGTGATGGATGTCACCTCCATGGTTAGGTTATAAAAGATAGTGACTTCTGTTTTGCTGACAGACTCTCTCAATTGCCATCTGGGCTTGTGTACTTTGACAAAATGAGCTGCTGCACTGGGGAGGCCCACGTGGCAAGGAACTAAGGCAGCCTCTAGTCAACAGCTGGGGAAGAACTGAGGCCCTGCGTCTAAGGAGTGAACTTGGAAGTGACGGCTTTCCCGTTGATGAGGTGTCAGTCCCATGGGCACCTTGATTGCAGCCTCGGGAGAGATCCTGAAGCAGGGGACCCAGCTAAATCCATGCCTGGACCCCTGACCCACAGGAGCAGAGAGATAATAAATGTGTGCTGTTTTGAGCCTCTAAGTTTTGGGATAATTTGAGATCCAGCAATAGATAACGTAGCACACCACCCCTCCCCTGGCTGCATGAGTCATTCTGGGTCAGAATCGCAGCATGTCCACGCTGCCCCCAGCACCGGTGCCTGAGTGCCAGCCTGTACGTACACAGAGTGTGTATTTCAGTGACGCCCTGGCCCCCTGGCTTCTTTCCTGGGTGTCTGTACTCGCGTTTGCTAAACCTGTCTTGAAACGCTTGACCTCATTCCTCACCCCTGTATATCTTCTCCCTTGAAGCCTGTGTCCGATTCTGCCTGAACCAGGTAAAGCCTCCGCCACTCTCTCCACCACTGAGTGTTACAAATTCGCTTATTCTCCCTCTGTGCTGGGCCGAGCTGAGGCTCTGCAAAACTCGTGGCTTCCTCAGGATGTACTGGCTCTTCCTGTGGCAGGAAGAGCCGTTCCCTCCCTGGCAGGAACTTTCTTTCGTTTGAGCTCCTGCCTGTCATTTGGGGGCAGTTCTGAACTAGGATCCAGAACTCAGGCCAGAGGCCATTTACGTTTCTCAACTTTGGGAATATGAGAAGTCTTGCCCAGTACAACTGAGTGAGGAATTCTTGCCCGGAGAAGGCCGGAGGCATTATTCAGCGATAGAAAGAAATGAGCTGTCAAACCGTGAAATGACACGGAGGAATCTTACACGCATATTGCTAAGTTAAAGAAGCAAATCTGAAAAGGCTGCACACTGTATGATTTCAATATAACATTCTGGAAAAGGCGACACCATGAACATGATAAAAGGATCAGTGGTTGCCAGGGAGCGAGGAAGAGTGAGATGAATACGTAGAACGTAAGGAATTTTTAGGGCAGAGAAATTATGTTGTATGATACCATAACGGTGGTCATTACCCATTTGTCAAAACCTATAGAAAGTACAACACGCTATGGGCTTTGGTTGCTGACGATGTGTCAGTATTAGACCATGGATTGTAACAGATGTGCTACGCCCATGCGGACGCTGAAGATTCTGATCAATTTAGGGTTAGGTCGCTTCCCGGCAACATGCATTTTCACTCAATTCCCAGGTGATGCTCAGGTTACTGGTCTGAGAGGCACTGAATTCGAACATTTCATGTCAGTACACAGAGACTCCTCCAGTTGGGTGTCACCACCATTTTTCAGTGTGAACCTGGGTCCCTGAGTGAAGGGCGAAGGGGCTCGCCGGTGCCCCGCGGGCGGGAGGCCGGGCACGGCGCCTTTAAGGGGAGCTCGCGCTCGCCCCCAGCCGCCAGCCCGGGGCAGGACACCGACCGGCGACCCGGGCTGTGCCTGTGCGTCAGCGGCTGGCATCCGGCCAATGACGGCCGGCGAGGGTACGACTCTGCTGGCCGGCGAGGCGGGGGCCGGAACTTCCTGCGTAGCGGCCGGGCGAGTCATTTCCCGGTGGGGGGCTGTGTGCCCAGTAGCCGGGGGACCCTGGGCCGCTGCCCAGGCGGCTTTCGGGGCCGCGCAGGGACAGACAGGAAGCTAGGACCCCCCTCCGCGCCTCTGTGCCAGCCGTGACCCCCTGGAACGGGAGGGGGATGTCCGGGGGGCCGCGCGCTCTCCGCGCCCCCGGAGGCTGCGCCCTGGGCCTCGTGCGCATTTCACGCGGGGCCGGCTGAGGGTGGGGGTGCCATGCTCAGGCCAGGTCACCGCTCCCCCGGGGTACGGCCAGGTGGGTGGTAAGCCAAGCCCGCGAGACCCTCCTCGGGCACCCTACGGCCCGCTCGGTCCACGGGCTCCAATGGCTGCGGCGGCGGCTCCGGACAGCGCGCAGGTGAGTGGCGGGGCTGCAGGTCCTCAGCCGTTTTTGACCTCCGGCCCCTTGTTCCTGGCCCTGAGACGGAAGGAGAGCATTGTTCCAGGACCTTTCCTCTTTCCGTCTCCCTGCTTTTGTGTCAGGGCACCTTGGAAGTGAGTCACTCCCAGCGTAGGTCGAGAATCCGGGGCAGGGATTATACAGAGCGGTTTCTGAAATCTAACGGCGTGAAGGGGAAAAGGGTTTCCCAGGCACAGGAGCGAGCAGGTACAAGTGCTCGGTGGGGAGACGGAGTTGGGAGTGTTCAGGGAAGCCCAGGTCACTGTTCTTGGGTCTGCTGGGACAGGAAGGCGGAAGACAGCCCCAGAATGGCAGGCTGGGGAGCTGGGCCTCTGTCCTGAGGGTGTTGGGAGCCATGGAAGGTTTAGAGCAAAGGAGGGAGATGCTCTGACGCAGGTCTTAACGGGCTCCCCGTGGATGCAGAGTAGAGAAGCAAAGGTGGGGTGAGGGTGCAGAGCCCCCTGGAACAGTCCAGGTGAGCTGAGCTGGTGGCTGGACCAGAGTGGGGAGTAGAGGTAAAGGAAGTGATTGGATTCTGAGTGTGTCTGGCGACCAAATTTTCTAATGCGGAGGGTGACAAAGGGGAGGGACGAAGCTATGGTTTTTGGCTTGAAGGATGGGCGAGCCATGGACTGAGAAAGTAGGTTGTAGGAGGACTTTTCTGTGGAAATAGTCGAAGTTAGGTTTTGGCGGCGTCTGTGAAGTTTCAGAGACCCCCGGGTGGAGCTGACGAGCGGGCAGCTGGACGCACAGTTGTGTTCTGGGGAGTTGTTAAGGTTAGGAGAGACTGACCATACCAATGGACAACGGCCAGACCGCATGTAAAAACAGAACTCTGACCGACAGCCTGCCCAGGAAACCAACCCCCTTATCTACAGTAAACAACCCAGGAAACCAGCCTGCCGTATGTGAGACCTGGGGGAAGCCAGATTGCTATCTGCAGTGACAATCCAGGAAGTTAAAACAGTGATTTCTGTAATGATTGGTCCCAAATGGCCAGGGCTTGATTAATAGCTGAGAGCTTCCCTAATTTTTGCTCCTTCTTCCAACTTAGGACCAACTGGAGAAAGTCAACTATGACCCCTAACCAATCCCATAGGGTGCCCACTTCTAGTTGGCCTGCCGAAAAACAGCTTCCCTGGGCCAACAGCCTCCAGTCAGGGCACACTGAAGCCTTCCCTTTCCTCCACTACAGAGCTTTCGAACTCCCCTGCCTCCCAAAATGCAAGTGATGTTGGCTGACTGCCTTGTTCTGGCAAGTTCTGCATACATAACCTTGGCTTTTCTCATTTGGGTGGTCTTGGTTTATTTCCACAATCAGAAACATCCCAGATGTGGCATCTGGTGTGTGAGCAAGAGCTGTGTGCCACATTTAGGAGGGCGAGCCTTCAGGTCGTGGGTGTGATGATAGAGAAAAGAGGAAGGTGGGGTGGAGAACCGGGAGCAGGGTGTCTTGCTTGGGAACCACGGCTGGCTCGTTTGGGATCATAGAGACCGATGAGGAAGAGCAGTGGTTGTGACGATGGCGCTGTGTGTGGGGAACAGTGGGTCTGGCAGAGGGTACCTCCCAGGGGGCGTCTACACGAGATGGGTGCTGAGGATTAGCAGTGCTGGAGGTAATAGTC
Organism: Avahi laniger; assembly: GCA_963575035.1. NCBI lineage: Eukaryota > Metazoa > Chordata > Mammalia > Primates > Indriidae > Avahi > Avahi laniger. The sequence goes on along the minus strand of CAUYSK010061764.1, from coordinate 2,214 downwards.
CAGCGTGGCCGGGCTTATGCACCCGTCTGTGTTCTCACCGGACTTTCGTGGTGACCTTTGATGGAGGCTGGGGAATTAGCTCCGGGGCAAATGGGGTCAGCTGGAAGAGTTGCTGGCCCTGGCTGGGTGGGTGTCGCATGACCAGAGGGGTTGGCTTGTGAATGACTGTGAGTGATGAAAGGATGAGAACGTGCAACACAGGAGGGCGGAGTGTGTCTGACACCTGTGTGTGCTCTGGGTGGCTTAGGTTGAAGCCAGGAGCAGGGCTGGATGGGGGGCCTCCAAATCAGGGGTGGGTGTCGAAGGTCTGCGCAGGGTGGGGTCCTGGTTGTATTTGCCAAGCACTGTGTGGATGCCATCCGTATGCAGAGTGACACACGGAGGTCCACAGAGGTGGCCGCAGTATGGGCTGGGTGGGGAGAGGACAGCAGTGCGACAGGGATGCAGCGGCGAGGTCCAGAACGGTGAGACCGGTGCACGCCAGCGAGCGAGGTGCACATGGGAGAGAGTGCGAGCTGCTGACCCAGGGCTCGGCACAGGGGATTAAGGGAGAAGACTGAGCCCACGTTTGTTTGCATCTGAGAAGCGTGCTACTGGTGACACCGGGGGAAGGGGCCCACAGGGAGGCTGTCCATCTGCCCACAGCCAGTTGCTGCCGTGGGCCGATGCAGTGGCTCGTGACGCATGAAAAAAGAGCAAGCACGGCTGGAACCGGGCCTGGATCTCCTCGGAGCTGGGGAGGAGGGGAGGAGGGAGCGGGGCGTGGATAGTGAGTCCCGAGGAGAGAGGTTGATCGTAGAATGAACTGTCCCCATCATGGCAGGGCTGTGTGACCTTTGAGGACGTGACCATTTACTTCACCCAGGAGGAGTGGGGGCTCCTTGATGAGACTCAGAGACTCCTGTACTGTGACGTGATGCTGGAGAACTTTGCCCTGATAGCCTCTCTGGGTAAGGCCGTCACACCCACCCTGATGTCCTGAGCTCACCCCTGCCTGTCCCCTTGGTCCAAAGGGCAGCTCCTTCCTTCCTGCAGCCAGACCATGGCTACTTCCTTGCCCACTTTCCTGGAACATGTGCTGTGGGTTCCAGGGCTGAGCTGTGTGCAATGCCCCCTTCTCTCCCTGAGCAGCCTCCACACCTGCTGCCAAAGCCTCGCAGGGAAGGTCCAGGCACAAGGAGTCTTGCAGTCAGCCCTGGGGAGCCCGTGCGACTTAGCCAGTCCCCAGCTGGGTGATTGTCCAGGTCTCTGGCAGTTCTGTGGGTCAGTTTTGCTCCTTTTGTGTTACTACCGTGTCCTAAGCCTGACTGTGCCAGGAATTCCAGGTACTGTGTGGTTGCCACTTGCTGTGACCGCTCAGATGTTCCTGCCTGACCTCCCTTGTAAGTTCTTTTTGTGATACTGAGTTTTCTTCCCTGGGATCTGTTAGGAGACAGTTCACCTGGGCAGATGCTGGCTGCTTACCTGCCTGTCTTTCCCTTAGGACTTACATCTTTTAGGTCCCATGTACTTGCGCAGCTGGAGATGGGAAAAGAGCCCTGGGTGCCTGACAGCGTGGACATGACTTCAGCCATGGCAAGAGGGGCTTATGGTGGGCCTGGCTCCGGTAAGTGGGAGTGGAGAGGGAGCACGTGATGTCACCACTGTGTTCAAATCATACCAGCTCTTTTCTCTTGTTCACTATTGTTTGGTGCCAAAACCAGTGGCCATACCTTGGCTCTTCCCTTCCCTCTGCATTCTTGACACATTGCCTACTTGTCATTGCTACCTTGACGATGACCTCTGGCTATGCCCCACTTTTCTGGCCTCTATGTTTCACTCTTTCCAGAGCTCCCTCTGTGGCACTCTCCATTGGCTTACACTTAATATCGTGAGACGTGCACATTTCCCTGAAGTCCTTGAACACCACTACTCGGTTGCAGTCAGATTTTCCCGGAGCCTAGACGCGCTCGCCACGTAGCCCCTACAGGTTACCAGCAGCCAAGGCTCTGCCAAAAGGGCAGAGGAGTTGGAGACCCTGCTTCTCCACCCAATACTGTACCCCATTCTTCTGTCCTTGGTCCTGATAAAGCCTCCCCTATTTTGTGACCTGGCCAGACACAGTCCTGTAGAGCAGACCATTTCTTACCCTGACCTGAGGCTTCTTATCTTGCCAGCAATCCTCTGGACTCATTTCTGGGTCAGACAGGCATAGGTGATGGGGCTGTTTCCTTC
>CAUYSK010061762.1:0-32068 GCA_963575035.1 Avahi laniger | reverse complement strand
TATTTCTTTCTCCTTCCTGATTGCTCTGGCTAGGACTTTCATCACTATGTTGAATAGGTGAAAGTGAGCATCCTTGTCTTTTTCCAGTTTTTAAGGGGAATGTTTTCGATGCTTTTTCCCATTCAGTATGATGTTGGCTGTGGGTTTGTCATATGTGTCCTTTATTATTTTGAGGTATGTTCCTTCTATGCCTAGTTTGTTAAAGGTTTTTATCATGAAGGATGCTGGTTTTTTCAGATACTTTATTTGCATCTACTGAGATGATCATATAGTTTTTGATTTTAATTCTGTTTATGAGGTGAGTCACATTTATTGATTTGCATATGTTGAAACATCTTTGCATCCATGAGATGAAACCCACTTGATCATGGTGAATTATCTTTTTGATGTGCTATTGGATTCTGTTTCCTAGTATTTTATTGAGGATTTTTGCATCTGTGTTCATGTTCATGAGGGATATTGATCCATAGTTTTCTTTTCTCTTGTGTCCTTTCCTGGCTCTGGTATCAGGGTGATACTGCTCCATAGAATGAGTAAGGGTGGATTCCCTCCCTTCTGATGTTATGGAACAGTTTCAGTAGGTTCTTCTTTGTAGGTCTGGTAGAACTTGGCTGTGAATTCATCTGTTCTTGGGATTTTTTCGGGAGAGGATTTTCATTACTGATTCAGTTTACTTCTTGATATTGGTCTGTTCAGGATTTCTCTTTCTTCCTGATTCAAGCTTGGGAGTTTGTGTGTTTTCAAAAATTCATCTGATGAATTTTCCTCAGATGTTCTAGTTTGTGTGCATGGAGTTGTTTATAATAGTCCCACATGATCCTTTGTATTTCTGTAGTATCAGTTGTAATGTGTCCTTTTTCATTTTTGATTGAGTTTATTTGAATCCTCTCTGTTCTTTTAGTTACTCTAGGTAGTGATCTGTAAATTTTGTTTCTTTTCAGAAAATGAACTTTTTGTTTCATCGATCCTTCGTTTTTTTTTTTTTGGTTTCGATTTCAATGAATTTTTCTCTGATCTTTGATATTTCTTGTCTTCTATCATCTACTGGCTTTTGGTTTGGTTTGTTCTTGTTTTTAAAGTTCCCTGAGATATAACATTAGGTTGTTAATTTATGATCTTTCTGTCTTTTTGGTTCAGGCATTTAATGATATGCTCTTGCCTTTCAGCCCTGCTTTTATGGTATCCCAGAGACTTGGCAATTTGTGTTACCATTGTCATTCAATTAAAAAATTTTTTGATTTCCTCCTTCATTTCATCACTGACCTGCAGATCAGTCAGTAGCAAGTTGTTTAATCTCCATGTATTTGTATAGTTTTGAGAGTTCCTCTTGGAATTGATTTCTAGTTTTATTCCACTGTGCTCTGAGAAGATACATTGTGTGATTTACATTTTTTAAAATTTGCTGAGCCTTGTTTTGTGGCCTAATATATGGTCTATCTTGGAAAATATTATATGTGCTGATGATAAGAGTGCATATTCAGCAGTTCTTGGATAGAATGCTCTGTAAATGTCTGTTAGGTCCATTTGTTCTAGAGTCCCATGTAAGTTTAGTGGTTCTTTGTTGATTATCTGCCTCGATAATCTGTCTAGTTCTTTCAGTGAAGTGTTGAAGTCCTCCACTATTATTATGCTGCTGTTTATTTTATTTTTTGGGTCTAATGGTATCTGTTTTATCAGTGTAGGAGCTCTGGTGTTGGGTGCATATATATTTAGGATTGTTATATCTTCTTGTTGAATTGATCCTTTTATCATCTTATGACCATCTTTGTCTTTTTATACTGTTGATTTAAAGTCTGTTTTATCTAAGTATAGCTATTCTTTCTTGCTTTTGGTTCCCATTTACATGTATTTTTTTCCACACCTTTACCTTGAGTCTTTGAGACTCTGTATGAGTCGGATGGATTTCTTGGGCAGAGAAGATATTTGGGTTGTGTTTGTTTATCCATTTTGTCAATCTGTATCTTTTAAGTGGGGAATTTAAACCATTAACATTCAATGTTAATATTGATATGTGAGATACTGTTCCAATCATCATGTTGATTGTTACCTACTTGCTTTGTAGTCTTGCATGTATTAGTGTTTTATAAGAACTGTGAGTTTTCACTTTTGAGTGTTTTTATGCTGATGAGGACCAACTGTTCTTTTTGGTGCTGGGGGCACTTTTGAGCATTTCTTGTAGGGCCACTCTAGTGGTGACAAATTTCCTTTGTGTTTGCTTGTCTGGAAAAGATTTTCTGTCTCCTTTATTTATGAAACTTAGTTTTTCAGGATATAAAATTCTTGACTGACAGTTACTATTTAAAAATATTAAAGATGGGACCCCAGTCTCTTCTAGTTTGAAAGGTTTCTGCTGAGAAGTCTGCTGTTAGTCTGATAGATTTTCCTTTGTAATATACTTGATGCTTGCATGTTATAACTTGCAGGATTTTCTTCTTCACTTTGACTTTGGCGAGACTGATAACTATGTGCCTTGGTGATGTCCTATTTGTAATAAATCTTCCAGGATTTTGATGACCTTCTTGTATCTAGATGTTTAAATCTTTAGCAAGACCAGGGAAGTTTTCCTTCGTTATTCCCTCCAATAGGTTTTCCATGATTTTTGCTTTTTCTTCTTCCTCCTCAGGAATGCCTACGATTCTTCTGTTTGGGTGTTTTACATAATGACACATTTCTTGGAGACTTTCTTCATTTCTTTTGATTAGTTTTTCTTTATTTTTGACTAACTGGGTTAATTTGAAAGGTTTGTTTTCAAGCTTTTGAAATTCTTTCTTCTGCATGGTCTAGTGATGTTAAAACTTTCCACTGTATTTTGAAATTACTCAAAATGACTCCTTCATTTCCAGAAGTTCTAAAATATATTTTAAAGTGTCTATCTATTTAGTGAATTTTTCATTCATGTCCTGAATGTCCTTGGCCACAGTGGGTGGGAGAGGGGAGAAAGAGGAGAATGTCCTGAATTGTGGGGAATACTTCCAATGGGAGGGGCACAGACAACTTTTGTTTTGTTAAAGTGGTATATCACACTGATTGTTTTGAATATGTTGAACCATCCTTACATCCCAGGGGTAAATATTTTTGATCATGTGTATGAGACTTTTAATGTGCTGTTGCATTCATTTGATAGTATTTTGTTGAAGATATTTGCATCTATGTTCATCAGGGATACTGGCATATAATTTTCTTTTCTTGTAGTGTTTTTGCCTTGCTTTGGTATCAGAGTAATGGTGTGCCTCATAAAATGAGTTAGAAAATTTTCCCTCTTCCTTAATTCCTTGGAAAAAATTTGAGAACAATTGGTGTTAACTCTTCTTTAAATATTTGGTAGAATTACTGGAAGAGCCAGGTGGACCTCGGATTTTCTCTGTGGGGAAGTTTTTAATTACTGATTTAATATTCTTACCAGTTATAGTTATGTTCATATTTTCTATTTCTTCATGATTCAATTTTGGTAGGATGTATGTTACTAGGAATTTATCTATTTCTTCTAGGTCATCCAGTCCTTTGGCATGTAATTGTTCATAGTAGTCTGTTTTGACTCATTTATTTTTTTACCAAGCTATAAATTCTTTTATTAACAGGCATTATAAACAGATAATACTAATCTTATTTAAAAACCACAAGTGCCATACCAGTGAATATACAGCTTATGAATAACTTAAAAAGTATTTCCCATTTTAAAAGGCAAACATAACATACAAAAACCTACACTAAACAAAGAAGCTATAATATGGATACATGATTGATGTGTCTAAAATGATATATATAGCACATAATTAATGTTAATTATGTGGTCAGTGCAGTTTTCTATATGATTCCCTTCATGCTTCATTTTCCCCAGAAACTGAATTCCGAACTTCCTCTTCTAAAATTGGTACAATCAGGTTATCCTTGAGCATCAAATTATGTTTCATCACAAATTTAGTGAATGAATGACACAAAAATATTTCATTTTCATATTCATCAAATATCTGCAGTGATGAAAATGAACATGTGAAAATATTCTGTAAATCCTATGGCATACTGATCATAGTTTTGCTACAGATGATTCCTTTATGCTACCACTGTTGGGAAAATATTTGCTGCTATTCAGAAGACATGCAGTACCATCAAGTGTGTGTCAAGTATAGTCTACATCAGCATACTCTTTTTTGGAGTTTTATGAGCTGCACAAAGTAAAATCTGTTGTTCAGTTGCTGTCATTTGGGTATAGGTGTCTGGATGACATTAACTCTGAAGTTTGATAGCAAGTTCACTTAGCTGAAGGCAGAATTGCCTTAAATGTTCAAATTTCCATGCATATACCTTCATCTTGGCCTTCAGGTGGTTCAAGAATTTTGTCAGTATTGGAGCAATCTGTTATGTTTTGTTGAATATGCTTCTGAACAGCTACTGTACTGTCCATTTCATTAAAGGATTTATCAGGCCAATTATAGGAATCTGTGCCTTGGTGCCTGGCCTGTTCTGCCTCAGCACTGCCATCTCCTCCACCATGATTATAGTGCCAGCATCTGGGCGGCTCTGTTATGACTCATATTCTGTTTCTGTGGCATCAGTTGCATTGTGTCCTTTTTCATTTCTTGTTTTATTTATTTGAATCTTCCCTATTTTTTTTTAGTCTAAAGGTTTTTCAATTTTGATGATCTTTTAAAAAAATTCTGAGTTTCATTGATTTTTTTTTCTAATGTTTTGTGTTCTCTACTTCATTTATTTCTGCTCTAATCTTTATTATTTCCTTCCTTACACTAACTTTGAAGTTTTTTCTAGGTCTTTGAGGTATACAGTTCGGTTGTTTCTTTGAGATTTTTCTTGTTTTTTAGTGTCAGCATTTACCACTATAAACTTCCCTCTTAATACTGCTTTTCCTGAAACATAATGGTATGTTGTGTTTTCATTTTAATTTGTCTTAAGATATTTTTTAGTTTTTGTTTTGATTTATTCTTTTTGAGTCATTGGTTGTTAAGAATATGCTGTTTAATTTCTACATATTTCTAAATTTCCCAGTTTTCCTTCTGCTATTAATTTCTAGTTTTATGCCATTGTAGTTGGAAAAGATAGTTGGTATGATTTCAGTTTTCTTAAATTTGTTGAGACTTCTTTTGTTATATGACATATGACATATCTTGGAGATTGGGCACTTTCCTGTCATCTCTGATATTCAGGCAGCACAGAAACCAGTCCCGTGCGCAGCTCTCTGAAAAGTTAGAACAATGGACCTACAGTCCACTCTTCTCCTTTATTCGCTAGGGAGAAGCTGCGGGCTGACACTTTCTTTCCATTCATATGATGCTGTGTCAGAGGGAGGAATTATAGTAAGAAAGTATGATGAATTGTCAATTTAAACTATCTTTAATGCAGTTGGTTTTGAGCTTGCCCATAGTGAAGGAGCCTCTCAACTGATCTCTGGGTATCTCATAAAGGAAATGTGTCCATGTATTGTTATCGAATCAGCATGTCCTCTGGAGGAAGGAGAGTCCAGGGATTCCTATTCTGATATGTTACTGACCTCACCCCTCTAGTAAGCATATGTTTTAATTGTACATTCTAATTTTTATTGTTTAATAGTTTGTTGATAGCAAGCTATGTGATAATTCCAAGGTAAGTTGTGTCTCCGCCCAATGTTGTACTGTACTTGCCATAAAATGGGTTCCTTGCTTAGTACTGTATAAGTGTGGCACCCAAACTGAAATCATATGTTTTCTCAAGGCCTGTAATAGTGTTAGAAGTATTGATTCAGTTACCTCATACACATATTCAAATCTAGAATGAATATCTATCTTCGTTGAGACCTGTAAGTACATGCCTGAAATCATGAGTAATGATGAGTCAATGTAATCCATTTGTGGATTACAACTGTGAGTTGGCCTGGATTCTCTCAATGGACAACTCATACTTGCTTTTAGTCTCTGATGTTAACTTTAATAAACAGAAAAATTTTTAATTACTTTTTGAGCATCTGAGCATAGAGTGGGATGCATCTATTTTTTTGTTAATTGATTGATTATCTCTGTATTGACTCGTTTCGTGTCCTCAAGAGCACACGGTATATATCCACTTGTTGGTTTCAGTACCATTCTGACTTTGAAAGTTTGTTTTTGTTTTACTTTCTTAAAGGGCATCAGCCTGCCCCACTTTTATTTATTTCCTCTAGAACTTCATAAAGTTTTTCATAACTATCACTACATTGGGATTTCTCTTAACTTCTAGTCATCCAAGGCCCATTTTCTGGACCATATGCCAATCCATTGGCTTATACTTAAGAATTGACATAAATCCATATTATATTATTTTTATTATCTAGTTCCATGATTAATACAACTCTAAATTCTTCCTGTTAAGTGAAGTTATATTTTTCTTCTTTAATAAAAGTGAAAAGAATCTACTAGTTGCAATGCAGTTGACTTCCAGATTGAGTGTTGACTCTCTACCCTTGAGCTACCATCTGTGGACTATGTTGCTGATGAGGCAGCTTCAGGTAATATTCTAGTCCAAATTCTGTGACTGCTGGATAGTAGTCATGGGATTTTACCAAGGGCTCTAGTCAGCTTGAGTTTGTAGTTGCTTTTATTTCTAATATCATTTGAGCATCCAGTTAGTGTGGGGTTTGATGGCTCAATGTTCATTTGAAGCTTCAAGAGAGACCGATGCTGTTTAAAACATTATTCAAATTCAACTCTTTCCCTTGTTACTATGTGAATAAGAACTAATAAAATGTACAGTTGTGGTATGTGATTTCTTCATAAACCAGTCTTTGTAACTCTTGTTTTAAATTTGAAGCTAGAGAGACAAAAACTTGTGATTGGTTGAGGAAGGCTGCTGATAGTTCTCACCCATGTAATTACTAGGAATTTTAACATTTTATGCTGGGCCTTATTTTAGTTGGATTGATTGTTTTAATGTGCTGTTGAATTCAGTTTGATTGTATTTTGTTGAAGATTTTTGCATCTGTGTTCACCAGCAATATTGGCATATAATTTTCGTGTAGTGTTTTTGTTTCACTTTGGTATCAGAGTAATGTTTGCCTCATAAAATGAGTTAGAAAATTTTCTGTTCCTTAATTCCTTGGAATAATTTGAGAACAACTGGCATTTGTGCTTCTTTAAATGTTTGGTAGAGTTCACCAGTAAAGCCAAGTGGACCTGGGCTGGTGGTCATACAATTAACATTTGAAATTCATGCTTAGCTTGATTTTTAGATTTAGCTATCAACACTATATTATTGATGCAATGAATACTAGCAGGTTTTGATTGAATCAAATCAATATTTCTTGTCGCCAGGTTACAATAATAAGGAGAATACTTTAAATATCCCTGTATTGAGCACAGAAATGTATTAGAGTCTAAATGCAAATTTGAATTTACTTTCTTTCAAAATAGGAATCTAAAAGGAAGCATTAGTCAAATTGATCACAAAATACCAACCTCCCTTAGTTTGTCGCACAACTTGAAAGTTTAACACCATGTCAGGCATGGATGATGGTACTGAACTCTTCTTTATTTTGTTCTCTAGAGGCTTGAGTTATCCTCCAGGTTCCATCAGCTTTCCTTATGTGCTATACTGGACTATTAAGCAAGGAATTTGTGGATACTAAGTCATCTGCATCTAACATATCTTTAATCACAATTGAAATTTTTTGATTTTCCTTTTTTCCCCTACCTCCTTTCCAAGTATCCTATATTATTTTATACTAATGACTTGACTGGATTTAGGTAGTTCTAAAAGTTACCATCTAATATACCCAATTACAAGAAAATGAACAGCAGATTTGCATGACATCTTTGTTTCCACCGGTTTGGATAAGCAAGATTTCCTCATTCATACATCATATCCATTTTGGTAGTACATTCTGGAAAGGGTAATGCAACAAACTTACATAAATTTTATTCATTAATTCCTACTTTGAACCATATTTTTACTTTTCAATATTTTACCATATCCCAGTCACTATATTACACTATCCTTTACTTTTTAATTAGGTTTAAGTATATTCATATTTTGTGCACCAGTGTCTAGCAATTCCAATAAAGTTACTTTACTGCCCAGGATAATTTCTTTACATACCAGTGCAAATGGCCTTAGGTACTATTCTGGAATGAATATTCATATCTCCTCTCAAATTCATGTGTTGAAGCTCTAAACCCCAGTGCAACAATATTTGGAAGTGGAGCGTTTGGAAGGCAATTAGGTTTAGAGATCATGAGGATGGGGCTCCCATAATGCTATTAGTGTTCTTATAGACCAAACCTCTCTTTCTCTACCATTTGAGGATATAGCAAGAAGGCATCCATCTGCAGGACAGCAAGAAATCTCTCATCATTAAACCAAATTGGCCATCACCTTGATCTTAACCTTCCAATTTCCACAACTGTGAGAAATAAATGTCTGCTATTTGAACCCCTAGACTATGGTAGTTTGTTATGGCAACCTTAGTTCACTAAGACCATTTGCCTGCTGCAAAATTGTGCCACCGGTCCCTGGCTATTGTCATTCAGAATAGTACTCTTTTAAAACTCTTACTCTTTTAAATTACACTGCTTTGGAACATACTGCAGATTTCTTAAATGCCATCATTAGATTTTTAAAATTCATCAAGTGTAGGATATAAGGAGGAGTTGGTAAATCAGCCAGATCACATAATTTATTATAGTGATTCATTAAAGTTTTAGTAGCTATTCCCTCTATCATCTCCTTTTCCATATCTTTTTAAATGAACCATGTGATTACATTCCAGCCAATTTAAATGTCTTGAGTTTTTTTTTTTTCATTCATTTCATCCTTTTTTTTTCTGAATAATCCTAATCATTTCCATCATTCAATACTACTTATAGGATCTGAGGCAGGAGGTCAATGATGGCTTCCCTTACATAATCCTGCTCCTTTGTTAGTAGATTAACACAAAGAGCCCAGGCATCTGGAAACTCTTCAATTACAACATCAATCATCACTTGAGTCAAAGCCATAAAATTAGGGAGTAATTCAGTATCATCAATAACCAATCCAGATTTGCTGGTAATTTCAACATTTCAGAGGCTTCAGAAGAGTTATTTCATTTAGTATCTATTAAAATTCCCTCTTGATAGGTATGTTTTATGTACCTTGCCTTTATCCACCTCTACAGATTGTGAATTTAACTCTAACCACATCTTTGTAAAAGTAACAACTAAGTGGGAAGCCTGAATAAGACCAACATACTCTTCCTCTGGGCAGTATCTAATGCAAGGGAAATACTTTTTTGGATCCGAATGCATAAAAACAGTTTTAGCAGAGGCTTCTCAGGAAGCTCTGTATCATTCCATGAATGACTTAACTCTTTGACTGAGTACCTCTCTCTTTCAATTGTCTTTATTCCCTCCCCCTGCAACTTGTATAGTCTTCGTAGTGATTTTCACTCAGCTGAGCCACATTCTGATCAGTAGAAGTATCTGCCCAATTCCCTTTTGGTGCACTGTCCTTTTCATTGAAGATCACCAGCCATAATTTTGTGAACCTGAAAGCCTCAGCTCTTTCTATCACTTTCATTTTTCCAAAGTAGCCAAAACTACAGAATTCTTGGTTGACTTCCCCTCTATCTGAATTTCTTTCTTAATCTCCTTGGTTCAGAATCTTGTACTTCCAAGTTCCATTGATATTGTTTTCCTCCTTTCAGTGGTTGAAGCATTTGCCTGAACTCAAATCAGAAGTGACCTGGGCAAGCTAACAGGGGTTAGCCTATCATCAAGGGATTGTCATCTCTTTCTCCTCGTTTTTCTTTTCCCCAAAGTCTTAAGCATCCTTTAAAATTACAGAGGCAAAGGCCAGTTCAATAGTCTACTCACTGGGCCAATTGCATCAGTCATACAAGGTCATAGAACTGAAAGGACTTCACAGGGTATATTCATATTAGGCTTTAATAAAGGTAAAGAATATGGTGCCATAGGAGAAAGAAAACACAGACAAACATTAGAGAGGTTCCCAGACACACTCTCCGTGGTCCTCTCTCGATATTACAGGATGTACTTTGTCTTCGGATTGTGGCTCACCAAGATATGTGTGAGATATGTTGGTCTTAGGCCACTCAAGCTTAACCTTCCTGAGGAATATTTTATACATGACTGGTCAATAGCTAAAACCAAATGTGTAACTGGTTCAACCAGGTGCAAGCTATCAATTTATATTCTCAATAAACAATAAAGATAGCTTGCTATTGGGTGCCACTATGGAAATCAGAATGCAAACTGCACCTTATAAACTTGAACATTTCTATAGAATATACGGGACAATATACAGAATAAAACTGTACATTTTTATTCTGATACTGCCTTAGGGCCAATATCATGGTTCCAGGTATCCTTGGAGATAAGCACAGAGCTGTAGTTGCTTAGACAGGCTGCAAGTTTATCTTATTTCTACATAATATTCCTTTACTGTACAAATTCTAGTTTTTCATGGAGTTGATATTTGATACTTTTCCCATTTTGTTGGTTTCCTATTACATCATTCATTACCCATCCTTCTCTCCTTCACTCTTGTTTGCAGGGAAATATTCTTTCTTCCAAGTTTAGCGTATCCGTCATTATTCTCTATTCCTCACTCTTTCTCTCATTCAACAATTAAATACTGGGTTTCTACAATGAGCTAGATATTGTGTTTGTCCTATGGAGCTTAAAGTCTATTAAGAAAAATAAGAATGAAAACATATAAATGGGATTGAATGTTGTCAGTAATATGAAAGAATTGTGTTTTGGGTACAGTGGAGCACAAATAAGAGGGTTTTCAATTCCACCGAGTGGTTCAGGAAAAGTTTTCAATAAGAATTGATGCCCGAAGGGTGAGTTGAGGTGAGGGATAAATAGGTACTCTAAGAAAAGATATATGCTACACTGTGTAATAAATAGGAGGACACTGAAAGACTTTTAGTTGAAGAATAAATTGGTCAGATTTAGAAACAATATTCTGACTATGCTTGGATAACAGATGGAAGTTAGGCGAGACTGGGAGCAGTTAGTTTGTTACAGTCCGGGTTTCTACTGATGCATCTTCTGTGTGCTCTCTGCTCAGCCTAAATCATTAAATTGCACCAGTAATCAGCCATACCTAGTTAGCTGTAAGCTCCGTGGTCTCTTCAGTACTCATCTTCGCTGATACATTTGATATTGTTTGCTCTTCTCTCTCGTTTGAAGTTGCCCTCCTTTGACTGCAAAAAAAGCATTTTCTGGATTCCTGGAGAGTTGGAAGCAGAAATCATGATCAAGCACTCCTGAGTACTGACTTTACTTTCTTCACTCCATGATCATATGGCCTTCCTGATGCTGAATTTGGTTTAAAATCCAGGTGTGCTTGATATTGAAAATATTCCTTTAAATAGAAGTACAATGATTATAAATGTAGTTTCTTCCTGGAAGTGGGTATAAAAACAAATAACATAGCCAAAAATGTGTCTATTTTCTAAATTTTGGTAGCAGTGCACTTGAGGAGGGTAGGCAAACAGCATTGATGTGTGTTTATTGCATAGCCAATAGATTCCAGTATTCTTAGTTAAATAAATCCGGAAAGTCCATTTTTAAGGTTCTGGGAGGGAGCATTGTCTTGGTAATGGCAGGAGGATGGGTGGTAATGGGGTTCTGGGATTGCTTGTAAGTCCTCTGAAGTGCTGTACTGTCTCCCCTCTGTCTCCCCTCTTATTTGCCCATTCGGTGTGTTCTTAGTGGCCATGCCTATTGTAGATTCTATATCCAAGTGACACAGATGGTCTGAACTCTCAACACAACTCCTTTGTCACACTTCACCATCTCTTTCTGCCTATATAAAACATTCCAACGATCTATTCTATTTATTTTTAATAGGCACAGCTTTGTACTTTCATTTTGGGATAATGAAGCCACACTGGGAAGACCTCATAAAGGCAGAGCCAGAATACTAGTTTCTCATTCTGAACCTCTGCTCAATTAATCCCTAAAACCTATCAATGATGCCAGTCGACAGCTTGCCTCTCATGTGGATGCCAAGCAGTTTACCCTTTTTGGGTATTTTCCTTAACATTAGGGGCAATGGTTTAGTGAGTCTCAAAGGGCTTCTGTGCATTTTGTTTAGAGAAGATAAGCAGAGAGCCAATGAAATAAACAAAAGAGGTAATTGAGAAAAACATGTATAATATGTTGGTAAAGTTGGAAGTACTATTACCCTTCCTTTCGTAGAAGGAAGTGAGAATAACCTGCTGGGCAAAACCAAGAGCTGTTTTTCTCATGAGATTCTTGATGTTATTAAGCTACATTCACTCTGCAGGGAAGCATTCAATATCCATCATCCATTTAAGGCTTTGAAAATTGTGCACATCTAAAAAAAGTCTTCAGTTTTTCTTTTTAGAATAAATGATGATGATGATAACAATGATAGTGATAGTTGTTCAGAATATACATACATTGACAGGGGAAGATAGAGTGCCAGAAATAATGGTAATGTACATTCAGAAATTAACCACATGTTCAAAACTATTTTAAATACAGATCTACAGAAACCAAATAAAACTATGTGCCCCAGAGATTAGAATCTAGTCATACTTTAAGCATTCCACTGCTTGAAAATATATTAGAATCCTGAACTAATATTTGGAAGGTTCCATTGCCTGAAAAGATATTAGTATCATGGACTAATATTTGGGAGGTTCCTAAAGGAATAATATAGCAATTTTATTGCTATAAAATGAATGTTTATAGATCATAGAAGGAGAATATGTGAACAGAGTTTATGGAAGCAATCGCATCAGTTAGAATTAGAAAGTACTGTGTTGCTAAAGAATTTTTGCTGAAATAAGCTCACAATTTTTCATAGAAGAGTTAATAATAATATTATGAGAAACAGCAGTAACAATGAATAATTCAATAAAATATGAAGTGAAAATATGCTTAACAAGGGTCTATATTATTTTGGAAATAGCACACTTTTTAAAGTTGGGAATTCAAATTTCTGCTCTATCACTTAGTAGTGTAAGGACTTGAAAAATTCTTAGACCTCGATTATTACAACTCTAAATGGGTTATAAGAATTACTTTTACAAGTTTCCATAAGGACTAATTCAAATTAAGTGTTGTGAAAGCATTTTAGTAAACTGTAAAGCATAATATGAATATGACTTTTTAATGGTGCTTTTAAATTTACTAGTATGAGTGGCACCATATTTACTATCATATCAATTTATTAATTTATAAGCAAGAGGAAGCTGCCTTAAACTGGTTTAAATTAAAAAATTATAATGAAAAGTTAGACAAAGCAGATTTGGGCTCTCACATCATGTCTTCAAATTTCTCAATTCTTCTTTCCTCTGTATTGATTTTATGTTCAGGAAAATTTATCCTGACTGTTTCAAAGATGAACTTAGCAACCTCAGGAGAAAAAATAAAAGCTTCTTTTTTCAGAGAGATCCAGCCTGTCAGGGTATTGAATTTTATTTTGGATTATGTGAGTATTTAAGAATGTATCACTCTGATTAGTCCTTGGTATGTTCTTATTACATCTTGTTCAAATGCTCATCCTAGAGTTTGAGGGTAGAGTCAGTTCTATTTTCTCCACAAAGAAATATTTAGCAAGATATCTTAGTCTATTTTCTGCTGCTATAACATAGCGCCACAGACTGGATAATTTATTTAAAAAAAGAAATCTATTTCACTCATGGTTCTGGAGGCTGGAAAGTACAAGGTCGAGGGGCCACATCTGATGAGGGACTTCTTGCTGCGTCATAACATTGCAGAAGGCGTCACATGCTGAGAGAGACAGAAAGTAAAAGGGGCTGAACTCCCATGTAACTAACCCATGCCATTAATTATGGCATTAATCCTTTCAAGAAGGCAGAGCCCTCATGGCCCAATTACCTCTTAAAGATCCTACCTCTTAATACTATTACGATGGAAATTAAATTTCAACATGAGTTTGGAGGGGACATTGAAAACAGCACATTATGCTACGCTCACATCATTGGCACTTTCTCCTAATAGTCACATTCTAATAACAAAATAGATGAGGTTTTTTTCTTCCAGTTTTTAGTGATTTATCTGATAATGGTGTTGGACTATTATGAATAAAGCTGTTGTAATTATAGAATTCAAGTCTTTTCCTTAACGTGTATTTCCATGTCTCTTGGGTAAACGTCTGAGTGGTATTGCTGAGTCGTATGGTAAAAGTATGTTTATCTTTAAAATAAATTGCCAAATAGATTTCCAAAGTGATTATAACATTTTATATACTCCCATAAACAATGTAGGAGAAGGTCATTTGTTCTACATTCCTGTCAAAATTTGATATTGTTAGTCCTTTTAAATTTTAATTATTTCAGTAAATGACAAGTACAATCTTATCTGGTTTTAGTTTGCCTTTTCCTTTCCTTTTCTTTTCCTTTTTATTTTTATTTATTTTTTTTGAGACGAGGTCTCATTCTGTTGCCCAGCCTAGCATCCAGCAGTGGCCTCATCATAGCTCACTGCGACCTCAAACTCCTGGGCTCCAGCAATGCTCCTGCCTCAGCCTCCTGAGTAGGTGAGACTATAGGGGAATGCCACCATGCCTGGCTAATTTTTTTATTTTTTTGTAGAGACGGGGTCTCTCTCTTCCTCAGGCTGGTCTCTATATCCTGGCCTCAAGCAATCCTCCCCCCTTGGCCTCCCAAAGTGCTAGTTTTACAGGCATGGGCCAGTGCACCCAGCCCTGCATTTTCTTGATAACTAATAAATAATATTGGACACTTTTCCATTTGCTTACTGAGAATTTGTATATCTTTTTTTGTGAAGTATTTGCTTCTGTTGCTCATTTATTGTTACTAATCTTTTGGTTATTGATTTATAATAGATATTTATATATTTTAGAATCAAGTTCTTTGTCAGATATGAATATTATACATATTTTCTCCCAGTGTGGCTTGTCTATTTATTTTGTTAATAGTGACTTGGATGAGTAGAAGTTTTTAATAACATCTAATTTATTACCTTTTTCTTTCATGATTACTGATTTTCATGTTCCTCTGCGAAATCTGTGTCAACTACAAAGTTGCAAAGACATTTTCCTACATTTTATTATATAAGATTTGTAGTTTTTCCTTTTATGTTTAGATGTATGGATGACCACCACTCACGTTAATTGTTGTGTATGGAGTAAGGTAGGGGTCCAGTAGACTTCAGTTTTGATTTTAACAGATATCCATATTCATTGTTATTATTAGAAATATATTGTTTATTTAAAATAAAACATTTATATCCATTTTATTTATCATTAAATGAACAGAATTATACTTTCATTAAATCTTTTTATTAAGTTAATTGATGTTTGTCTTCTACTTCTGGGTTTAATATAAGAGCAGTTATTTCTAAGTTTAATATAGTTGAGAAAAAGGAGAAGGAATTAGAAATAGTGAGTGTAATTAATTAATTAGTATTACTATGCAGCTAAATGAAACCAGACAACACCATAGATCCTAGCTCCCAGTCGGCTGAAGAAGAGGATAGTTGACAAAGGAAGAAATTAAATATGATTCATATGAGTACACATTAGGTGAACCCTTCTTTTTTCTTTCTTTCCTATGACAAATGCAGGTTTTTTTAATGTTCAAGAAAAATTAGGAACTTCCATAAGTTTTAGTTTAAAGAAACAATCACGATGGAAAGCAGGAATTATTCTGATCTACACAATAACGAAAATACTACCTATCAAAATTTGTGGTAAGCAATTTTTAGAGGCATATGCAGAGCCTAAAATGTATGTATTTAAAAAGGTCAAAAATTAAACTAAGCATCCATTTTAAGAAACTAAAAAACGAATGATAAAATAAATTCAATAAAGTATAAGGAGGAACATACTAAATATAAGGCAGAAGTTATAGAGACAATGAGTACTACTAAGGTCTTTTATTTTTTGAGACTATTAATACAAACTTCCGATGAGAATGACCAAAGGAAAAAGTAAAGACACAAGTTGTCAACATCTGCTGCTAGAAAAATACAGCACTAGAAATACTGTAGAAATTGAGGGATGACTGGACATTATTAGTAACATATTAATAAATTTGAAAATGTATAAAAATTCTTCATAAAATATAATTTGTTATAAATTATTCAGTAAGCAAAAGAAACTTGGACAGTCCTAAACCATTAAGAAAATAGAATCAATCGTCAAGATTTTCCCATACAAAAAACTCTAGGTCCAATTAGCTTTATTAGTGAATTGTACATTCAAGAGAACAGAAAAATTGGGAATATACTCTGAGTTGTATAACAACACTAGTATAACTTGATACCAAAACCTTTTACAGTATGAGAAAGAAATTATAAGTCAATCTCATTATGAACATAAGTGAAAAATCTCTAAACAAAATATTAACAAATGTTAGCAAACAGAATCCTGATCTTTATAAAAGGACAATATATTATGACAAAGTTGGATTTCTTTTAGGATCTCAATCTTAGTTTTATTTTGGACAATTTATTAATGATATCCCCTACATGATTGAATTATTAAAAAAAGTTATATGGTCATATCAACAGATGCATAAAATACACTTGATAAAATTTTATGTCCTTTTTAAAAGAAACAGCAAGCAAACCAGGAGTAGATATTTGGTAGCTATAAGAAATTTACTATAAATTAATATACTTAATATTGAAAATACTGAATAATTTTCAAAATTGGTTCATCTTTAATCACACCTAGACAATGTTGTGTTGGAAATGCTAACCAGTTTAGTAGAGCAAGAAAAAACAACACAAAAGTTTGGAAAAGAAGAAACAAAACTTACATTATTTATAGTAGATAAGATTATTTACATAGAAATTCAAAGGGAATCCACAAAGAAATTACTAGAGTTCAGCAAAGTTTCTGGGTTTAAAGTGAATTATAAAAAAATCAATTTGATTTCTACACACTAGCAAGAAATAGAAAATGAAATTTAAAAGATATTCAAGTAGTATGAAAATGGCAACATAGCTAAGAGATAATATATTAAAAGGTATGCAGGGCTACCAATGTAGAAAACTATAAAATATTACTGACAAAAATTAGACCAATATAGAGATAAATATGGATTGGAAAACTTAAAGTAACCAGAGCTTGACTATAATTCCAATCAAAATCTCAATACAATTTTTGTTTGGTAGAACTTGGAAGACAAATTAAAAAAATGTATATGTAACTGCAAAGGATCAAGAATGGATAAGAAACATATCAAAGAAATTAATGGTGAAACCACTTGTTCTACAGGTGTCAATATTTGTAATAAATTGCAGTGATTAAGGTAGTAGGCTAATAGACCAACGGAGCACCACAGGGAGCTCAGAAACAAGCCTGTACATGGATGCTCAATATATGACAGAAGTAATTTGACATATAAGTGAGGAAAGACAGAGTTTTCATTAAATTGTGCTCAGCCACTATTTATCTATGTATTTGTGTATCTGTGTATCCATTTACCATCTTTTTTTCATTTTATCTATATGTCATTTATCTATGTATTTATTATCCATTTTTTGTCACATTCATTCATCTACCCATCTATTCATACTTCATTATTTCTCAAAAAATTCATGAAAGAGGAAAAAATAAGTGAGGAGCTCAAGAATAGTGTTTTTTATGTATAAACTGTTATGGTTTCTGTTGAGAAAAAGTCTAGCAGTAATTGAAGTTTAATTAGATGAAAGATTTCCTGTACATATGAAGTGAATAATTCAGGACAAATTCTGTTTTCTTTGCATGACTACCCCATCGTAAGAGTTTGTATCTTCTTGGAAATAAATTTTAGACGATGCTTTTTAACTTGGTTAGAATTTAAGATTGAGAGAAGCATTCCATTTGATAGAAAAAGGGACTGATTGCATTATGGTCATATGCAGTGGATTAAATGCTTGTGTCCACCCCCTCTTCACACGTTAAAATCCTAATGTGATGGTATTAGGAGATAGGGCTTTTGAGTAGTAATATAGATTCAGGGTAGAGCCCTTATGAATGGGATTAGTGTCTTTACAGAAAAAGACCACAGAGAGCTCTCACTAGCCTTCTTCCTCCATGTGAGTATACAATGAGAAGATAGTAGTCTGCAACCCAGAAGGTGACCCTCACCAGAAACTAACCATGCTGGCAGCCTGATAATAGTCTTCCAACCTTCCAGAACTGAGAGAAATAGATTTTTGTTGTCTGTGAGCCACCCACTCTATGATACTTTGTTATAGCAGGCTGAACTGATTAAAATAGAAACTGTCTCCTGGTTATTTGGCTTTGTGCTTTTCTGGCAGAATTAAACTGATATCATGAGGTTATTATGACCTTTGCTAATTTCTGTACCTAGTAAATGAAATTACTCTGAATATGTGGTTAACGTGATGAGGATTTTATTTCCCTAATTATTGACCTATGTAGTTCAGATACTTTATTATATAATAGTACATATCCACATCATGTTAGATATATATCAACTATATTTGTGTGTTTTTTGTAATTTACTGTAAATTATTTTGCTTACAATCCTCCAGCATTTTGCTTGATTTAGGGCTCAGATTTTTGTAAACTGTGAATGTTTCAAAGTAAATATTTTTTTTCCCTTTAAAGATGATTAGAAATTGGCAAGTCTTACTTTGGCAGTGAATCACAATAACCCACATCAGAGGGAATGTGTGCACACACATACACACACACTCTTAAATATATACATATACAACTCTAGAAGGGAAGCTATTTCAAAGAAATAAAAGATTTCAAATTAGAGAGATATACAATACTGTTTTGTAGACAAAAGGAGACCATGGAGGTGTGACTATATATAGATCCATTTGTGAAAACTTTCAAAGAATGAATGAAGCCTCAATGAAAGTTTAACGTAACATTAGAAAACTTCTAAACATTCAAAGGCCTTAATATTGGAAAGAAATTTTTTTGGATTGTACAGGTAAAAATATTAGATTTTGTAGGTGACAATGACCTCAAATAACTGTGAACTGAACATACCGTGGAAATCTAACTTAGTATTTTATGAGAAAATCATTATAAGAAATTTGTTAACAGAGAGTTACTACATGCAGTGCTATTCAAATGTTCAGGACAAAGTCTTTCAAACAGACTATTATGGCAGATTTAGGGAACTTAAAGGGAGATCTTGTACTTATAAAGCATGACGGTTCTCAGAATGGACTTTTAGAGCCTAGAGCAGACCCAGAGCATACACACTGCTCAGAGTAGGAGCTTGAGATCTACTCAGGAGTAGCTAACAGACAGTACAAGTCAGGAAATCAGGGGCAGTCAGTTGTAGTATTTGGGGAGTCCCTTGAAAATCCACATCTTGGCTCAGACCTACAAAACTTAGTAATCCTTTAGGAAATATTTGTTAAATAAATAAATGGGGAGTGTGGTGAAAACAGAAAGATAGTATTTTACATGACATTTTAGATAGGTGATTAACATCAGGAGAATCATGCAAAGGAATTAGTCAATGTCCAACAGAAGGGTGAGGCACAGGACTGAGGAGAGTGGCAGCAGCAGAAGTGATGACGATGGTGGTGACCAGTCAGTCAGAGTTCTCACAGCTGGGGCATGTAACAGACTCTGGGTGGAGGCTAAGTCCAGGATTTAGGTTCTTGGAGGATCTAAATGAAAATAAAAACAGGATCCCAGATTGAAAAACACAGATCTACTGGTACAGTAGTGAAGGCAGCTATCTTAGGGATCCAGAAGGCTTGCAACAAGGTTGAATTGATGTGAAATCACTGGAGATCTGAAATGGGACAATGTTGATGCTAGAGCTTGAGTTAGGTTTGAATCTTCAGGAGAGAATCAATTGTGAGGAGAAGTAGTTACAGTAAATGGATTAAATGGTAATCAGTAAATGGTTTATCATGGCAATTTGACTTTTTTCTCCAATGAAATCACATGGAGAGAATAACAAAAAGAAACATTCCCAGTAAAATTACTTGCAACTAAGGAACATATGAGGTAGTTAGATTTTAATTAAATATTACAAATCATAAAACAACACATTTAAGAACAATCTGACAGGTAGCTTGAAGCAAGTTTAGATGAACCTGTTGGAAAACAATTCTCCACGGGTCTCTAGAGTTTCCGCACATCTTATGAGCAAGGCTTTGACTACCCTTTGTTATGGATGTTGGTATAATATCTTGGGAGACAGAGAGTGTCTCTGTCCAGGTCAAAATACTGCCATGCTTACTATCTAGCATAATAAAAATACTTTTTTCTGGAGCAAAGGGTAAATGTGATTATTGCTCATCAGTAAAGCTCCTAATTCTCTAACTCGGGTTCCTTTCCTGAACACAACCCATTATGTGGATTTGTGTCATCTGGCCCTCTTCACGTTGCCCTATACTAATTGAGGCCTGGGGAACCCGTACAAAAATGGCTACTGCTATTGGAGTGGGTAAAAAACTGTTCTTTTGCCTAAGAGGCTCATGTGTTCTACTACCACTCATGAAACTGTGACAGACTAACTTGTTAGCAAAAGAAGAGTAAAATCTCAGGCATTTCACAGTTTTGACATAACTAGGGCTGAATTTTGAAGTCTGTACATGTAAACTTTATGCTAAATAAGCCAAAAGGATACCAGAGTTTGTTAATAGGGCACCTGTGTATGCCCAAATCAATTTCTTTAAATCCTTATTTTAATAGTAACTTTTAGCTATTCCATCTCTTCTAAGATGATGGCTTCCTAGTGCACACCATAAAGAGTTCTGTTTTTAGAGGAAAGCATAACTGAATAAATTCGAAATTTTAAGATTTTTTCTTATTCATATGTGCTTAAGGATTGCTGAACTGAAAATTCAAAGTTACTAGATTTTAAAGAATAATTATTAGAAGCTAAAAGCCATCTATGTCAGGGGAGAAAATGTAGGAAGGATGCCTTTGAATCAATCTTACTGATTCAGCTCATCACATACATCCTAGCTATTGTATTTTCCCATTTGAAATTGATTCTATTTTTAAAGTGTGTTATGGAAATTGTAAATCTCTAAAAGTGATTGGAGACAGTGCATTTGGGATGTTATTTTAAAAAAGTTGACTGTTCTACAGAAGACTTGGCTTAAGGTTCCAGATTTTTTCTTTCTTTTTTTTTTTTTTTCTTGACAGGGTCTCACTTTGTTGCCCTGGGTAGAGTGAGTGCCGTGGCACCATCCTAGCTCACAGCAAGGGTTCCAGATTTTGAAAGCCTTAACTTATGACCTTGAGGAAATCATTTATTTTCTTTGAATACTGTCTTAGTCCATTTGGGCTGCTATAATAAAATGCTATACATTGAGTGGTTTATAAGCAATAGAAATTTATTTCCCACAGTTCTGTAGGCTGGGCAACCCAAGATGAAGGCACCAAAAGATTCGTTGTCTGGTGAGGGCTCCTTTTGTTCATAGATGGTGCCTTCTTGCTGTGTTCTCACATGGTGGGAGGGACTAGCTAGCTCTCTTCAGTCTCTTCATGAGGGCAGTAATCCCAATAATGAGGTTTCCACCTTCATAATCTAATCATCCCAAATGCCCCACCTCCTAATACTTGGGGATTAGGATATCAGCATATGAATGTTAGGGAGACACAAACATTTATACCATAACAAGCACCAATTTCCTCATCAAAATAAAAAAAAATTAGATAATGTCTTAATCATCTAACTTGCATAGTGTTTTGAAAACTCTTAGATATTAATACTTTCATTTTAATTAGAAATTTGTAGCACTGTAATCAAGATACCATAAATAAGGACTGGAGGATTCTTGCAGTAGCTGGCTAGGATCTACAATTTTTTTTAAATATCCGCTAGTATTCCTTATTGTCATGCCTTAAGAAACAGGTGGGCCATGGTGGGATGGAACTAAGAGGAAAAAACAGAGCCTGCATGAGAGTAGGGCAGGTGATGAATGGAAGCTCATACTGATTTTCAAAGCACAGGATACTCAAATCATGATATCCAGCATTTGTAATGAAATGCACTCATTTCTGAGATAAATTTCCAGGGATGTTCTCATGAAAGCCAGTCCTTTTACCTAAAAATCAATTATGTTTTGCTGAATGACAAATATGAAGAATTTATTAGAGTTAAAAATTTACCAAAACCTCTTTTCTTCTACATATTTATAAAGTTTATACCAATTTTTATGATAACTTATTAAGACTTAAGTTTGCTTTAGGAAACTTGGACAAAAACTTTCACCTTCCCCTTAGTCTGTGTTCTTTTTGCCCTTTAGTCTACCCGTTCCTCACCACTCATTTACTTTTCTCAACCTTGCAGTCTCTTCTCTCTGCCTATCGACTTCCCTCCTCCTTCCAGCATCCCCCCGCTTTGTGCCTTAGTTTCTTTATTCCTCTTTCTCTCTTTTGCTACTCTCTCCTATCCCCTCAAAATCCCCCCATTTTTTCTCATGAATCTCTCTTCTTTCTACCCTCCTCTCCTTGAACTTTTTCTCAGTCCCTCTGCCTTGTTCTATCCTCCCATCTCCCAACTCCTAATTCTCCATTCCGTCGACTTATTTCCTGAGATCAGTACCCCAGGCTGTGTTGTGTGTGCGCAGACACTTTATTCCCGCCCAGCAAAGTGCTTCCTCATCCTAGCCCAGCTTTTCCAGCTTCAACAGCAGCAGCAGCAGAAGGAAACCAGGGCAGACGTCAATGATATAATCCTTAAAATATCGCTATGATCTCATAAAAATGAAATCTATTTAAAGATTGTGCATCCAATATGAATGTCATAAACCTTATAGTGAATAAAAGCAAGTTTCTAGTATATTGGTAATTTTGGCAAAGGAGGAAAGTTGATCATTTGACATATTGTTCCTTTGAAGTTGAATTTTAGATATATTGATTTCTGATGAAGTAACCCGGGATCATTCTGAGTGGAAGGCAGTACAACATTAAAGTGTCACTCTGAATTCCAATAAGTCAGTCAGTTTATATTTCTTCTGTCTTGGGTAAAAATTGGTCTTTGAGTGTGGGGTCATTAGCTACAGTTGGGAGCAGCAAGTGAAAAATACGGAAAATGAGGTGAGAGTGTATCCATTTCTTTTCACTTAAATTTTTTTCTTAAAAAATTTTTCACTTAAAAAATTTTCACTTAGAATTTTTTCTTATGGATTCAGAAGAAGTAAAACTTAAATATTTTTATATATTAATCTGTGATGGAACAGGAAATAAAAAATATTCCCAGTTTAGAGAAGCTTCTCATAAACTCTATTTGGAAATATTGAAATGAATGTAACAAAGCTCTTTTATCTCCAAATCTGTGAGACTGACTTTTCTAACCACTCCCAAGCAGCTGCCACAAATTTACTGGAGTGTTTTCCCCACTCTGGGGAACCTAAAATAAATGACACCAATTGGAATTTTGAGAGAATGTCAATAAATTTTGGTGATAAATAAATTGATGACAATAATGAGTAACAAAGCTTCTAAGTAACTAAAATGTTACAAGAAACACTGGTGAAATTAAAAGCAGTGGCGATGTGTAATTAGAAACCAATTTGGAAAGACTATTTCTGTATACTCTCATTTTCAACATCTACTGAATCTAAGCTCACAGGACCTAAAATGAAAGCAATCTTGCTTCCCTTTTCCTCTTTTAAACGCCAGCAATTCTTTAGAAAAAGCACAAATCCCACTTCCTACACAAATATTTTCTGGAGTGAGCCTAACGAGGTCTTTTTGTCCCTGAATACTAATATTATCATTTATACTATATACATATGACAATCACATACTGCCTTGTAATACCTCTTTTATTTGCTATTTTAACTTGTCATTTTAAATTTATTAAAAAATACATAAGGGTTCATATCTCGTCTTTAAAATTAGAATGCAAACTCTTTAAAGGGAAAAGTTTTTATACTTTTTGTTTTCTTCACAGTCACATAATGCAGTGCTTTGAAAATAGTGTGTCCCTTAAATGCATGTGGATTCAAGCAAAGAGCTTAGAATGGTAAGAACAAATAATGTCCTTGTGTAGTTTGCTGACCATACTGTGTCTAATCTGACTGCTTATTCCCATGCTGAGCTCTCAAAGTCACAAATTTAATGTGGTAATTCCAATTGATTTGAAGTAAAATGAAAATACTGAGAATGGAAAACTGTTGGCACTTTATAAGAACATATAATAAGTTTATAGACTAAGAAGCAGTATTTTTAACCTTGGCGTTTGTTTCAGAATGTGTCTTATTTCACAGTATTTTTGCTAAGTACTGGTGGAATAATGGATTGTTGAACTGAAGAGTCCGTAATACTCTCATCATTTGTTGGCATAGTGTTTGGAAACCATGGTGTTAGATAGAAGTTGTGATTTATATTGCCACTTTTTAATCTTCTCTGTGACAGTCTGCTGGGGACTGTGAGATGCAAGCAATAGCTAAAAATTAAGGTAATGCATGACATTTTATCCAGATAAATGAGATAGATGATGTGACATTAAATACTGTGATTTGCTATTTTTTGCTGTTTATTTGCATAACAATGTTCCTCATCATTCTCAATAAAGATTAGGGTCATTATATCTTTACAAATTTAGTAGTAGGCAGAACCATATGAAATTGCCAGTACTTAATCTTTTTTTGACATACTAAATGGCAATATCATATGATTCAAACTACCTAATATTTAGCTATGTAAATTTCTGCTTTATGTATATACTGCTTGAAAGAAAATGTTTTGAAGCCAGTCTTTTATACATATGAATCCACATTTAATTTTATTTAAAATATTTGTTTTCAGACTCTGGTTGACTGTGAGATAATTATTGAGTTTTGTTTATTTTTTTCCTCTTATAGATGGAATGGTACCTGTATATGGCGGGATAATCATACTCTGAGTCTGATACAGACTTACTGCCCTTTCGTTAGGGACTCTCATGTTCATCTTCTGAATATCTGCTTTTTAGCATCTATTGTCACTGTCAGAGCCAAGTACAGCCCAGAAAATCCCCAATCTGGAACCAGTGACATTAGAAGTATTTTTTTCCTGTTGTTTAGTTAGTGTAATCCAAGCAGCAACATTTATGATGGGAAAATGTGAGATGAAAAAGTTGTCTTATATCTATAAGTAAGGTGTGTGGTTATAGGACATTATTGTAAACTTGTCTGCAGAGGAAATTAAATGATTATGTTGATGGCTACTTTTAAGGTGGATGATGACAATCAGGTGACAGCAATTCAAATGACAGAAAACCAGTAGAAATTTTTAGCCATAAATACAAGACATGTCATAAAAGAAAATGTGCTAGGTCTTACAAATAGTTCGGACAGTTTGATGGAACAATGAAAACTTCTGTCCTAGACAGGGTTCAAATGAAGATTTACAACACTACGCTTTACCGTGTTCTCTTTGCACAGACTATGTTTGCACAGACAAGTATCTTCTGCTGTGGCCTGTTGAACCCATACGTTTGTTATTACATTATTTGACCTGGAAGACTAAATTTACATGAGTAGATTTTTTTTTTGTTGTGTAAAGACATTTGAATTAAACAGGGCAAATGTGAAGTGTCTAAGCCAAAGCAGCCAAGCTGAACTTGTGCCTCCAATTTGTCTGTGTGAAAAGATTAAAATCTCTATTAAAGACTAAGAAACAATTGTCGACTATGTATATTACATTTCTAAATGTCACCAATGTCTGAAAGTTGTAAATAAAAATGATTTGTCATAGATTTCACAAATCTGTAGTACTTAATCAATTGTACAATACAAGCAAACTCTTTTTAATTATTTTTGATGAGTTACAATTACTCATAACACACAATTTAAAATATTAATGTAATGCTGTGAGGGAAAATACTTACATCAGATGTACAACCAGTTATTGCCTATCATTTGATGTCTAAGGAGACACATTACTTCAGATTTACTTTGATGCATATGTAATACATATTAATTCAAGGAAGTAAAAATATAATTATTTAAGTAAATGTAACATATATTTATGAAACATTCTTTATCTTAAAAACATTGTTTTTTTCTCTAAGCAAGAGTACTTTGCCTTTACCTTTCCAATTATTATTTAGATCTATAATCTTAAAACAAAACAAGGTGTTTAGTATCTAATGTAATAGCATAGGTATATTATAGGTATATGAGGAGAAGGGTGTGCTCTGAAACCAGGCTGTGAGGCCTAAAACCTGGCCCCTTCAGTTGTGTATTTATGTGTGCTTGAGCAAATGTTTAGTTTCCCTTAGAGTCAGTTTTCTATAAAATGTGCATAATTTCGTACCTCATAGAGTTCTCATAAGGATTAAATAAGTTTAATACATGAAAATTCTTAAAACATTGCCTGTGCCTACACCGTTAGCAAGCATTAATGAATGTTAGCTATTATTATTACTACCCACTATTCTCAGCAGAATGTATTTTTAAAATTTAAAAATTATACTTAAAAGTAAGCAATTTAAAAACACTATTTTGTTGTCTCTTCAAATACAGACAGAGAAATGAGGAGTAAAGAGTTTTTGGATTAAAAAAGAAGTGATGTAAATTAAACACGTACCACCCACAAATACTTTGGAGGTTCTATGAACTGAATTGTTTCCCTGCCAAATTTATATGTTGAAGCCCTAATCTCAATGTGACTATATTTGGAGAAGGAGCCTTTAGGAGCTAATTAGGGTTAGTTAGGGTTGTGAGGGTGAGACCCACATGAAGCAATTAGTGTCTTTATAAGAAGAGAAAGAGAGACTAGAGCACGTGCTCTCTTTTCCCCCAACCGCATATAAGGATAGTGAGAAGGTGGCCATCTACAAGTCAGGAAGAGGTCCCTCACCAGGAACCAAATCAACTGGCACCTTGGTCTTGAACTTCTCAGTCTCCAGACCTGTGAGAAATAAATGTCTGTTGTTTATATTACTTGGTCTATGATATTTTGTTACAGCAAATTGAGCAGACTAATATGGGACAACCAGAACGTTAACTTATGGGCTTAACATTTTAAATACTCTCACTAGTTACAGAGAAATTTCTTCAATATAATTTCTTAACTGCATATCAATAAAGGGCCTTTTTATCTTATAAATTATCATTGTGAGATATGTTTTTTTAACAATAAATTTACAATTTAAAGAGTGTGAAACTATCAAAATAAGACACTAAATGACAGTTGTTTCCACATATCAATATTCCACTTAAATTTCTCTAGAAAATTAATAGTAGTCTTTTGGAAAATAGATTATGTAGAAAATCTGAAAGAATTGCTAAAAAATTCCTTGTATTGATAAGTGATTATAGCAAGGTTGCAGGATATAAGGTTAATATACAAAAGTCAATCACCTTCCTATATATCAGCAATGAACAACTTGAAATTAAAAACTGGAAATTAAATTTGAAATTAAAAGTACGATATCATTTACATTAGCACATCCTGAAATGAATTATTTAAATATAAATTTAATAAAATAGGTACAAGATTTATATGAGGAAAACTACAGAACTCTGATGAAAAAAATTAAAGAAAAACTAAATAAATGGAGAGATATTCCAAGTACATAGACAGCAAGTCTCAATGTCATCAAGAAATCAGTTCTTCCCAACTTGATCTATTGACTTAATGCAATCCCAGTAAAAAACCCAGCAAGTTACTTTTGTGTATATCAACAAACTAATTCTAAAGTTTGTATGGAGAAGAAAAAGACCCAGAATAGCAAACACAATACTCAAGAAGAACAAAGTTGAAAGACTGATACTACCCAACTTTAAGACTTACTAAAAAACTATAATAATTAAGAGATTGTGGTATTGGTGAAAAAATTCACAACTCTGTGACTCAAAATAGAGAACCTGGAAAATGACCTTCATAAATACAGTCAACTGATCTTTAACAAAGGAGCAAAGGCAATACAATGGAGCAAAATTAGTGATTTCATCAAATGGTGCTGGAACAACTGGACATCCACATGGCAAAAAAATGGATCTAGACATAGACCTTTCATCCTTCACAAAAATTAACTCAAAATGGATTATAGACCTAAATGTAAAATGCAGAGGAATATGCTATTAAGCCATGAAAAGACATCAAGGAAACAAATCCATATTACTAAGTGAAAGAAGCCAATCTGAAAAAGCTATATACCATGTGGTTTTTAACTCTATAACATGTGGAATAGGCAAAACTATAGAGATAGTGAAAAAGATCAGTGGTTGCCAGAGTTTTGTAGGGAAAAAAAAAATAAATAGAACACAGAGGATTTTTTAGGATGTGAAACTACTCTGTGTGATACTATAATGGTGGACACATGTCACTGTACATTTGTCCAAATCCAAAGAATGTACAACACCAAATGTGAACCCTACTGTAAACTATGAACTTTGGGTGATAACGATGTGTCAGTGTAGGCTGATAAATTGTAACAAGTGTACTACTCTAGTGGGGGATGTTGATAATGGGGGAAGCTATGCCTGTGTGCGGCGAGGGAGTGTATGGGAAATCTCTATACCTTCCTGTCAATTTTGCTGGAAATTGAAACTTCTCTTAAAGCATAGCCTTTAAAAAAAAAAAAGGACACTGATAAGTCAGTGTCTGAGTAGTAAAAAAAACTATCAGAAAGCAATTACATTGAATTTACATTGGCCAAAGATCCATCTGTAAAGTGAAATTCAAAAATGGTTGTTTTTTTTTTTTTTGGTGGATAAATGTTTCTTCAATATTCTTTTAAAATCAAATTTTTCTCAATAATGTTTTTGTAATGTCATTTATGGAACAGTGATGAAAATGTGTATAGTCAGGGCAGCATTCAAATGCAATGATTTTCACTTATGCAAATAACACTTTAATGTTACTTTCAGAAAGGGGAAGGTTAAGTGCAGTAAATACCAGTAATAGCAGTAAAGTTTGCAAGTGAAATTAGCAAAAATATTTAAATCAGTTTCTGAAGTGTGAACTAGAGATAAGAAGAAAAATGTTCCAATTAAAATTTTCTTAAAAAAGTCAAGGTCTTAAAATCATAGTATTTATAATCTGATCATTTCTGAATGCAAGGTGAGTATATCAGTGAAACTTATATGTGAGAGTGAAAGACATTTAAAGCACAGAGCACAGGACTTGGTAAAGTATTTTTAATATGACAAATTCAGGTACCATTTCTTACTCTTTCACTCCTCACAAATATACTATTGAGATGATTTGGGAATAATTAAGAAAATCTGACAAATGTCTTAAAGGAAATGCTGTCTGGATTTAAGTTTCTAAAAGTTGCAAAACAGTGCATCCAGTGTGACGGCATTGCTTGCTTGCTCGCTTTCCTTCTCTCTCTTGCTCGCTCTTTTCTTTATTTTTTCAGAATGTTATAGGGGTACAAATGTTTTGGTTACGTGGATTGCTTTTGTACTGCTTGAATCAAAGTGTGCTGTCACCCGGATAGTGTACATCGTACCTGTTAGGTATGCTTTTACTCATCCCCTCCTTCCCCTCTCACCTGCATGATTTCCATTGTATTTTATTTCCATCTGTGCATATGAGTGCTGTTTGGTTAGTTCCAATTTGATAGCAGGTATATATAGTGTTTGTTTTTCCATTCTTGCAATATTTCACTTATGAAGATGGTCTCCAGTTCCATCCAGATGGTTGCAAAAAGTATTAATTCTTTTTTATGAATGAGTAGTACTCCATGGTGTATATATGCCACATTTTATTAATCCACCCTTGAATTTATGGGCATTTGGGTTGATTCTACATCTTTGGGTTTGTGAATTGTGCTGTAATAAACATTTGAGTGAAAGTGTCTTCTTGATAAAATTACTTTTTTTCCTTTGGGTAAATACCCAGTAGTGAGATTGCTGGGTCTGCTGTTAGTTCTTGAGGAATCTGCATGCTATATTCCATAGAGGTTACACTAGTTTACAGTTCCACTAACAGTGTGTAAGTATTCCTTTCTCTCCACATCTGTGCCAGCTTCTATTGTTTTGAGACTTTGATAAAAGCCATTGTCACTGGGATTAGATGATATCTCACTGTGGTTTTGATTTGCATTTCTCTGATGATTAGAGATGTTGAGCCTTTATTCATATGTTTGTTGGTCATTAGTCTATCATCTTTTGAAAATCTTCTGTTCATGTCTTTTGCCCACTTTTTAATGGGGTTGTTTGATATTTTCTTACTGATTTGCTTGAATTCTTTGTAGATTCTGGTTATTAGCCCTTTATTGGATGTATAGCATGTGAATATTTTCTCCCATTCTATAGGTTACCTATTTGCTTTGTTCATTGTTTCCTTGGCTGTGTAGAAGCTTTTTAATTTAGTAAGTCCCATTTATGTATTTTTGTTATTGCTGTGATTGCCCTTGGAGTCTTCTTCATAAATTATTTGCCTAGGCTGATATCTAGCAGAGTTTTTCCAACATTTTCTTCTAGCATTCTTATGGTTTCTTGTCTTAGGTTTAAGTTTGTTATCCATCTTGAATTAATTTTTGTGAGTGGTGACAAGTGGGGATCCTGTTTCAGTCTTCTGCATGCGACTATCCAATTTTCCCAGCACCATTTATTGAATAGGGATTGTTTTCCCCAGTGTATATTGCTGTTTACAAATGTCAAAGATCAGATGGCACTATATGGATGGTTTTATATCTGAGTTCTCTGTTCCGTTTCATTGGTCTATGTCTCTATTTTTGAGCCGTACCATGCTGTTTTGGTTACTATAGCCTTGTAGTTTAGAAATACAAAAACTATTTCAGATTGTTCAAGAACATGAATGGAAATGCTATAATTAACATTGGGGAGGAAGAGAAGAGAAAGAGACAGTGTGGTACAATAGTTGCATTTTTTCTTTATTTAATGATATTCTGAAGAAAAAAATGGTAAAGTTTTCACTTCAGCTGATACTGTGCTGTATTATGTTCTATAAAAGTCTGTGTGTTTGAACATTTTATTTTGAAAATAAAAACTTAAGCGATGTGTAGTGGTACTTCCATATAGTCCCAGCTATTTTGATGGCTGGGGCAGGAGATTTGCTTGAGCCAGAAGTTTAGTGCTGTTGGAATGAGTTATGATCATACCTGTGAATAGCCACTGCAGTCCAGCCCAAACAACATAGCAATATCCAGGTAGCCTCAGGAAGTGCCCTTCCCCCAGTCTGGAGGGTTATCTCCCCCTCTGTCAGGTCAAAACCCACCCTCAGAGGAGGAAAGAAATGAGAGAGGATGTTTTTCAGGCTGGGCCTTTCGACAGTCTCGGCCTACGTCCCTCCCACAGCCCTCAAGGACAGAGCCCACCCCTAAAGGTAGTGAGATAGGAGAAAAAATACTTTTCCCATAGGTCTAGCCTGAATCTGTACGACCTTGCATCTAAGCAAAAGAGAACAGTTTGTTGATGTGATATGGCTGATCGGTTTTGAACACCTGACAAGACCATAACACAAAAGCTTATGCCTGGTGCCCAGACTGTTCTCATCTTAGGGGCTAGTGGTCTGGGAAAGAAAATCTCAACCAGAGTCCTTAGTAATTGCACCAATTGACACACCCATTAGGAATTCCTCCGCAAGAGTGCCTAATGAGCCCTGAATAACATATTAGCAGCTCTCTCCTAGCTACAGATCAAGCAATTTCTGAAATATACTGTCTCAGACACTCCAATTCCTGCTGCTCTTCTCACCACATCTAAAGTGGTAACAAGGCTCAAGAAGCCCTTGGGAGTGGCAAAATATTTCCCAAAGACTCAGGCTCTTGTATGTCCGATTTGGGGTTTTAGAGCTCAATTCAAAGGTTCTGGAATACCTTGACAACTGACTCCTCTATGAAAATTCAAGCAACAAAAGAGAGAGCAACCTCATAGCTAAACCCAGTGCCTTCCACCTCAACCAAGTAGTCGATAGTGCAGTCACACACACACAAAAGTGACCCAACTCCTGGGAAGCTAAGCAAGGAAAAGAAACTCACTAACCACTGCAAGCAGAAGGAGCAGACAACAGGCCAGAGATAACCCAACAGGCCAAAACCCCACCAAGACAGCACAAGACCAGGGCACATCTCTTCAGCTCTGCCAAGGAACATCCCTTTGGAACCCCAAAATTAAGTTCATAAGCCAGTCATAGCACCTCCAGTCCTTGACAAAGCAGCCTGATGAGAAAGAATCAGCAAAAGAACACAGGAAACATGAAAGATCAGAGAGAAAAGTCA
>CAUYSK010061761.1:0-24086 GCA_963575035.1 Avahi laniger | reverse complement strand
TCCTGCCTCAGCCTCCCGAGTAGCTGGGACTACAGGCACGCGCCACCATGCCCGGCTAATTTTTTCTATATATTTTTAGTTGTCCAATTAATTTCTTTCTATTTTTGGTAGAGACGGGGTCTCGCTCTTGCTCAGGCTGGTCTCGAACTCCTGAGCTCAAACAATCCACCTGCCTCGGCCTCCCAAAGTGCTAGGATTACAGGCATGAGCCACCGCGCCCGGCCAACATTTGTCTTTTTATAACTGGCTTAAGTCATTTAGCATAATGCTTTCAAGGTTCATTTGTGTTGTAGCATATGTCACAATTTCCTTCCTTTTTAAGCCTGAATGATATTCCATTGTATATATGAACACCTCATTTTCTTTATCTATTCATCCATTGATGGACACTTGGGTTGCTTCCAGCTTTTGGCTATTATGGACAATGGTGCTATGAACATGGTTGTACAAATATCTGCTCTAGTCCTTATTTTCAATTCTTTTTGTTGTATACCCAGCAATGGGATTGCTGAATCATATGGTAATTCCATCCTTGTTTTCTTGAGGAACCACCATTCAATTTCCCATAGCAGCTGTGCCATTGTGCATTCCCACCAACAGTGCACAAGGGCTCTAATTTCTCCACATCCTCGCTAACACTTGTTATTTGCTGAGGGGTTTTCTATTAGCCATCCTAGTGGCTGTGAAGTGGTATCTCACGGTGGTTTTGATTTGCATTTCCCTAATGATCAGTGATATTGGGGATCTTCTCATACGCTTATTGGCCATTTATATATCTTCTTTGGAGCAATGTCTATCCAAGTCCTTTGTCCATTTTTAAATCATGTTGTTTGGGTTTTTGTTGTTCAGGTCTTGGAATTATTATTTATTCTGAATATTAATCGTTTTTCAGATATACGATTTTCCAGTATTTTCTCCTATTCCACGAGTTACCTTTTCACTCTGTTGATAGTGTCCTTGGTGCATAAAAGTTTTTCATTTTTATGTAGTAAAAAGCATCTTCTAAATGCATGGCTAAGGCAGTGAGAAAGAAGGGGAAGTCCTTAAAGCCGTATTTGATGAGAAATCTCAAATCCAAAGAGGTAACAAAGCCTGAAACCACTGTTTGCCTAATGAGTATTTGTCAGTTCCTGGGTATTTAAATATTGGGTCTTACCCACTCATAGTGGTGAGAAAGGAAACGAAACTGAGGTCAAGCATGACAGAGGTCACATCATAAAGTCAAGATTTTAGAAACAAAAAACCTTTTTTTTAAAAAAGATCTCTGAAGCGGGACAGTGGGAATACTTGCATATTTCAGCCTTGTGTCTGGTTAGAGCATAAAAAAGAAAATTCTCACCCCATTAATTCTGAACCATAAACTCATTTTCATACATATATGGGGCTATAATTCATTACTACTGGGACCCAAAAAATTCAAGCTAAAAATTTGCTTTAAAGTAATCTTGGTTCGTGAACCTACAAATCCTCTCTGGAAGTACACAGCTTAGACCTCAAAGAACAAATAAAATTGCAAGGAATATGGGTTCACAGTCACTAGACATACCAGAAAATAAGCTACCATGAGTGGGAGTCAGCAGAAACAGGAGACCATAGAATTAAACCTACAAACCTGCAGATATTGGAACAGAAAGACAGTGAGTAGAAATCAAGTATATCTCACATGTTTAAAAAATATTTTAATGTTTTTGAAATTATGGTGATTAGATAATTATCAAAAATTGCCAACAGATTAGTAAAAGAACTAAATAGAGCTTCTAAAATGTAAAATTGAAATTGAAAAAGAAAATCAATAGATGGGTAAAAGGACAACTTAAAAACAGGTGAAGAAAAAATATGGACACTTGGAAAGCAAGGTGAGTAAATTACCAAGAATGCAGCAGACAATGATAAGGAAAATAAGAGAGGTTAAAAGACTTCGAGGATAGCCTAAGATCTAAAGTAAATCTAGGCCCAGAGTGGTGTCTCATGCCTGTAAACCCAGCACTTTAGGAGTCCAGGGTGGGAGGATCACTTGACGCCAGGAGTTTGAGACCAGCCTGGACAACATAGTGAGACCCCCATCTCTACGAAACAATTTTTTTAATTAGCCAGGTTTGGTGATGCACATCTGTATCCCAGCTATTTGAGAGACTGAGGCAGGAGGATCTTATTGCTTGAGCCCAGGAGTTCCAGCCCAGGTGACAGAGCAAGATTCCATCTCTAAAAATAAATAAATAAATAAAGTAAATCTAATCAGAGTTTCCAAAAAAATAAATTAGAGAAAGTGAGGGAGAAGCAAGTATCCAGAAAATATCTACCACCCTTCAGATTTGGGAAGTCCAGTGAATCTCAAGAAGGATTAATAAAAATAAAATTCGCTAATCACCTCATAGAGAGGAAAAACAAAACCAAAGCAAAGATCTTGAAGGCAGCCAGATAGAAAAGACAGTTCTCCTACAATTAACTGAATGGCATGCAACATTAAAAGTCAGAAGGCAGTGGGATAATATCTTTAATGAACTGAGAGAAAATAACTCTCAACCTAGAATTTTAAATACTATCAAGAATAAGGGTAAAATATATACCTTTTCCAAAAGAAAAAAAAATAACTGAAGTATTTCCTATCAACTGATTCTCACAAAATGAAATTCTTGAGTATGTCTTTCAGAAAGAATGAAAATTATACCAGAAAAGAATCTGTGATACAAGAAGACAAGAAAGAATGGTGAGGGAAAAAATCATTAAGTGCAAAAAACAATAAAATGTCTAGTTTGTGGTGCTGCAAAAACAATCAAAATGGAACCATAAAAACAAACACCAATAGCATCGAAGTCAGAAGGAGATAACCCCTTCTTCCTCTCTGTCTTCTTAGGTTTTGAATGCCTGGTAGGACAGCAAATGTAACTCACGTAGACTCTGTTAACTTGCATATGCATGTTAAAATTTCTGTAGTGAACACTAAGAGAAAGGAAATAATGTATACAACTTCTGTAGGGGAGAAAAAATAATTTCCTCACTCATCACAAGGCTTATGGCTGAGATCTTTATAACAAGAGAAAAGCATGACAAATTTGTTTAATATGAGATTTGCATAACACAAGAGCCTTCAGAAATGAAGATCCCAAAAACACAAGGAAAATGTGTATTATGATTAGGTTTGATGAAAAGTGGACAGTCATGTAGAAGAAAGATTGGACAAAAGGGGGGATGATGTCATGGTAATAAACTAAGGGGAACGTACAAAGGCCTGTGGTGCAGAGTCTTCTGGGCATCTCTGTGTCTTCATTTCTTTCCTCTGGGTATAGGAAGGACCCCTCTGGAATGCGGGGGGCGTTTATGATCAAGTTAGGGGAAGATAAGAAAATTCTTTTATGACCTGCTTCAGAAGAGAATAGTAAGAGAAGGTCGGAGAGACCTTCCTGCTTCTGCTATTCTCTCAAACACCAAGTTGCTATATTTTGGGGTAGCATGTCCTGAATCCCATCACTTCCAAACCAGTAGAGGGGGAGAAAGAAATAAGAAACGGAGAAAACAAAACGAGTCCCAAGAAAGACTTAAGGGGGTAGGGGAATACCAATTCTTCAAATAAACACAAAGATTAAAATAATACTAATGGTAAGAGCAGAAAGAATATTGATTATGCTTCCAAATTAATTCACCAAGAAACGAGCCCATGTAACATACAAGTCATATAATACTTATAGATAAAATTATATTCTATAAATCACAGCACCTACATGCATCTGAATAGACATACCTGTTAACATAGACTTATCAGGGATTAACTATCATGCTGGAATTTTTTTTTTTTTTTTTTTTGAGACAGAATCTCACTGCGTTGCCCGGGCTAGACTGAGTGCCGTGGCGTCATCCTAGCTCACAGCAACCTCAAACTCCTGGGCTCAAGCAATCCTCCTGCCTCAGCCTCCCGAGTAGCTGGGACTACAGGCATGTGCCACCATGCCCAGCTAATTTTCTCTATATATTTTTAGTTGTCCAATTAATTTCTTTCTAATTTTAGTAGAGACGGGGTCTCGCTCTTGCTCAGGCTGGTTTCGAACTCCTGAGCTCAAACAATCCGCCCGCCTTGGCCTCCCAGAGAGCTAGGATTACAGGCATGAGCCACTGCGTCCGGCCCTGTATGGTACCATTTCTTTACAATTTGTTGAACTCGTTTTAGGGTCTATTAAGTGGTTAATTTTATGATAGTCTATGTTTTGGGAAAAAGCATTTACTATGGATTTTATGGTTATGTCATTCAAGTTTTCTATATCCTTTTAGATTGTTTTATCTACTTGATCTACTACGTACTCAGAGATGTGTTAAAATTCCCTACTATAATTGTGGATTTGTCTATTTTTTTTGTAGTTCTGTAAATGTTTGCTTTATGCATTTTGAGGCCATATTAAATATATTATGTAAATTCAAAATTTTTTTATGTTCTTATTAAACTAAGTAATTTTTACATTAAAGTCCCCCCTCCCGTGTTTATAAAGCTATATTCACTTTCTTTCGATTAAAATGTACCTGTTGTATCTTTTTAGAATTTGTACTTTTGATTTTTAAGACATTTGGTCTCACTATCCTTTTCTTTTGCTTGGAGTCTGCAACTTTCCTTGTGATTATGGAAATATTTGGATATATTTATACCATTTTGTCTCGTCTCTTCAATTTGTTCTAACTTTTCTGTGTTTTCCCCTCCTTTCGTACCTTCTTTTGAATTCTTTTTCACACTCCACTAGTTTGGAAGTTAAGATTCTATTTCGATTATATTAACTATAATTTAAATCATCAAATTCTGAAGTTATTAATATTTACCTTCCTTCCAAACAATACTGTTATAGTTTGAATGTGTCCCGTAAGAAGCATGTGTTGGAAACTTAATTCCCAGTGCAACAGTGTTGCTAGGTGGGGCTGAAGGGGAGATGTTTAGTTTATGAAGGTGAAGCCCTCAGGAATGGATTGATGCTGATTATAAAAAGGGCTTGAGGCTGCAAGTTCGCTCTTGTGTCTTTTTTTGCCCTTCCACCTTCTACCATGAGACGGTCAGCAAGATGGCCCATGCAAGCTACCGAACCCTTGACCTTGGACTTCTCAGCCTCTAGAACTGTGAGCCAATAAATTTCCGGTCATTATAAATTACCCAGTCTCAGGTATTCTGTTATAGCAAAAAAATAGACTTAAGACAGATATCAAGATCTTAGATCACTTTGATTCTACACATTAACCTCCTCTTGACGGATAGATCATTTCTTGCTGTAGTCTTTTTTTTTTTTTTCCAGACCAAGAAGGGTTATTTAACAGAATCTCATTCTGTGGTCCTTTTCTTTCCTCACTACCCTTCTAACTTGGTGGTCAAGGTTGCACTCTAGAGTCAAATTTGACATTTCCAATTTTCTTGTTATCCTACATACTTTTTGTGTTTTAAATTTTTTAAATGTCAGAGCTACTGAATAGGCATTTCTCTTGAATTCTCATTCTGGTTACTCCTCTGGGAGATTAGACATGTGTCCAGAGGTTGGTTCTTCTCCATCAGGAGCCTTTGTGTTGGATGTGACAGAAAATTCACCTCCACACGGCTTCAATATAAAGCAAAGTTACTGGCTCAGGTAATTAGAAGACTCAGTGGCTCCTAGGATGTTGCCAAGGTGGGGTATTTTCCAACACCAACAACCAATCTCCGATTCTTCAGACACCAACTTGGTGCTGAGGAAAAATTCAATTCAATTCTGACACTAACTACTTGGAGTTAACACAGACCCCACAAGTTAAAGGCTCCGTCCTGCAAAACTGCCTCCCGCTTCAGACGCCAGTCATAAGCCCGAGCCTCCCGTACTTCTGACTCACTAGCTACAAATCAGGGGTTTCTGCTACTCCCTCCTCAGCTTCAGCAATGGCTCACAGAACTCAGGAACACACTTCACTTGTGTTTACCAGTTTATTATAAATGATTTTA
This sequence comes from Avahi laniger, assembly GCA_963575035.1. Lineage (NCBI taxonomy): Eukaryota > Metazoa > Chordata > Mammalia > Primates > Indriidae > Avahi > Avahi laniger. The sequence goes on along the minus strand of CAUYSK010061761.1, from coordinate 18,148 downwards.
TAAAGGATACAAATGACTAGGTGAAGAGCTACTTAGGGCGAGATCTAGAAGGGTCCCAGGCACAGAAGCTTCTGTCCCACGGAGCTGGGGTGTGCATGGATGCATTAACCAACATGGGAGCCCTCTGAACCCCATTGTTTAGGGTTTTTTAATGATAATTTCACCACGTAGGCAAGATGAATTATTAACTCAATCTCCAGTCCCTCTCCCCTCCCCAGAGATTGGGGGGCGCAATGGGGCTGAAGGTTTCAAGCTTCTAATCAAGGCTTGGCTTCTCCAGCCCTCATCCTGAAGCTATCCACGAGCTCACTAAGAGTCACTTCATTAGAACAAAAGATGGTGCTATACTCAGGAAATTAAAAAGGATTGAGGAACTCTGTGCCAAGAACCAGAGACTAAGTCCCAATATATATTTCTTATGCCACCCAAGAGCCCCATTTCTCTCCTCTTCCCTCTGCCCTTGGTGATCTTGGCTTCATCCTCATGTTCTACATAGTGGCCCTCTGTCAACCCCACCCTCTCCCCTCCTGCAACAAAATGGCTGCAGCAGCTCCAGACCAGATTCTTATACCACATTTTCCTGTGGCGGAGGGTCTTTTCTGGTAGCCTCAGCTCAAGCCCTGGGCCGTAGGATTCATTTGCTCCCATTGGCCTGATTTGGGCCATTGTACCCGTCCCTTGGCTAGAGTGATGAGGTGCACTGATTGCCCTAAGCCTGCCATGGCCCACCATGGTTCTGGAAGTAGGATTAATCCCACCCAAGTGCATCATGGGGACAGGAGAAGGGTGAATTCACTAGAGAAAAATTTGTGTGCTGTTTACTAGAGAACTGGGGAATGGATGCTGTGTAGGTAAGGAATAGATGTTCTCCATAGGTTTCTCACACCATATTCCCAAATAGAGAACTGAGGCTGTGAGTTCCTCTTATTGATGTTCTGACAGTGCTAGATGAGCATTTTCTCAATTGAATTGAAACCAAACAGGGTCCTATGTTCCCAAATTTGTAAGTCAAGTAAACATCGCATTGTTATTCTGATAAAAATTCTCTAGGAAATCCTAAGAGTAAATTGGTTAGGATTCCTAAATTCTGAAGCTCAGGATGAGCTATGTATCTACCTTCTCAATCCGAGAGGTGGGAGGTGAGGAGGGTGTTCGCAGAAAGGGCAATTGAATCACAGCTTACAGGCACTTACAGAAGACCTGACATTTCCCTTGATGAGTGACTGGGGTGTGGGTGCCCTATCGCTGTATGCATTCTTTCTTGAGAAATACTTGATTGCTTTTAAGTGATACCCCAGTGTTTGAAAGTAGGAGGCAGAACAGATTTGGAAAGAAGTTTTACCTAAGTAAAGAGGAAATCGCCCATAGGCAGCGGTAACATATTACATTCGTGTTTCCCACCTTTGGTTTCCAGGGGGCTGGAACACATTTTAAGAGATGTTATTAAGTGTGACCTGTTCTCAGAAAAAATAAAGTATAAATTTCAAATTCATGCTACAAGCAGATTAAGCTAATTTTGGCTAATCTTCATGTACTATTTGCAGTGGTGAGTGCAATGAAGATTAAGAACCTTGACCATCATTAGCATAATCCACTGGATTATGCTGGATATAAAATCACATCCTTTTAATAATATAATGTTTCCTAATCAGTAGGGGTTCTTGTAGCTTTGCAAGTATTAGCTGTAAATTCTTTAAACTAAAGGCAGATAACTTTGAAAACGATCAATGTCTCTGGAATATAAAATACATAATGAATTAATTTAACCAGTCACGATATGCATATCTTTGTTTTCAGTGACAGACTGATGATGTGGTACATGTATGTGTACGTATATGTGCGAACATGTGTGTTGGGAGACAAGACCTTTTCTTTTTTTAACGTTTTCAAAATCGATAACCGACTCCTATATGAGGATGAATCTAGGAAGAGCAGGGAGAGGTTCTGGGCAGGCTTCTGTTTGCTACATAAGCCCAGAAGCCATTCTCAATGCACCACCACAAAGTTCCAATCTAGTTTCTGCCTCTAATTCTTCATTTGATTTTGGGCAAATCGCTTTTCTTGGACCTCCATGTCCTACATGTAAGGCGAGGGCCATGACCTAGATGAGTAGCTCTAATAGGTATAGCCTGTCCTTCTCATCTGCATCCACGCATAGTCCTAGCACCCCCGTTTTTTACAGACATGCAAATGAGCCTTTTCCTGGATGCCTGAAGCGGTTCCTTTTCCCTCAGAGGGCCCTATTTCTGTTGACCTGCAGGGGGCGCCCTTACTCAGAGTCCCCCTGAATTCTGAATTTAGCTGAAGTGTCTGTTTCGGAGAAGTGGGCCCACCTTTGAGTTCTAATGTCCTGTTTTTCCAGCTTTCACAGTTATGCAAAATGTAATAATGGGTCAAGTTTTCTTATTATAGGAAACAAAATTTTATTTAATGGTTAAATATAGTTAGGAAACGATAAATGGGCGTAACATGGCAGGTTACCCTATTTTGGGGTTAGATTTAGTGAGATACCTGCTAGCAAGGACAATGCGTTATTTTAAATTTACCTTTTTTTTTGCCTAACGAAAAATGTCAGAAATGGCCCTCCCCCAGTCCTCCCCCAGAGCTAAGGCCAAAGCAAGACTTTGAGCCCAGACAGACTGCGTGCCAGGAGAAGCCGGAGAAGGCTCGCAGCCAGAGAAATACCGTGTGAGTGAAAATAACCCGCGGCGTCGCTTGCCGGTATACAGACAGCTCGAATGCAAATTAGCACGGATTCATGGGGCCAGGGCCGAAGAGAAAGGAGGGCAAGATGAAAAGGAATGAAGCAGTAGCGAATCACCATCGCTATAAAAATCCTGCCCCTCCCCCCCTCCCCCCCCTCCCCGCCGCCTCCAGGGAGGGCAGGGACGCCAGGGAGGGCCCGGCCAGGCTGATCAGCGATGCTCAACCCGGGGTGTCCCTTAGAACCACCTGTGGCGCCTCAGGGAAGTGCCCAGGTGTCACCCAGACTCTGCTTCTGAATCTCCAGGGGTTGAGGAGACTGGCTTGGCTGTTTTCAAAAACTTCTGAGGTGATTCTATTATACTGAGAACTTCTGCTCAGATCAATGGAACCAATGCGGTGTTTGGTCGCCTGACACTTTATTTGAACATAGGCTGCGAGTTTGCTTTATCACACATCAATGTGTCTAGATGTCCTCCTTGATGAACGGCCATTCACCTCAGGAGCAGTTCTCTCTTGGCTGCTAAAACTGGGTTAGATACCAAACCCTTTCATGTGTCTTCCTGTTGGCGGGGCCCATCCCCTGAGTCAACACTGCCACTAAACCAGGACAATCCCAGCCTCGCTTAAAGAAGCAACCTTTTCCAGGGGACTCTGTTTCCGATCTAAATTAAGATTTCCTTCTTTAAAAATTCCTGTTTTCACAACTGTAGACATTGGGAAGGAAGAAGATAAAATTAAAGGAAATCAGCCACTTGCTTTTTTGGTTTTTGATTTTAGTCAGTTCCCTTCTTGTTTTTATTTAATGCTATCATATTGTATCAGCATATGCCATAACATTTAAAAAATGCCCATTCCTTCCAGCTTCAGTTCAAAAGGGAGTGGGGAAGGCCATGACTAAGCCCGCTTTCAACGTCACACTCCCATACTGGGCACAAAGAAGAAAATGCAGTCTCCCCCCGAGACCCTCACACCAGCCCACCGCTTACGTTCCAAATGCCCAAAGCCTGGGTCTCAACAACATGTGATCAACACGCACCCTGGATCTTACCCGTCCAATGGTGACCAGCAGTAGAATTTAAGCCTCTAGGTTTCCATTCACTCCTAAAAGGTGCTGAGAAATCCTAGGTTGTGTTTTCAATGTAACTCCTGACTTGGCTGAGTCCTTTGCTGCTCAGTTCTCCCATTGGAATAACGGGAATGATACTTGTCATCCACCCTACAAGGTGACACCTAATTTATTGGCATTCGAGGTCTGTAGATGAAAGGTACTACTGTTTATAAGTATAAAGTATCATTATTTAGTAATCACTGAGTTGGTAAATGCATTCATTCATACGGAGTTTTTGGGTGAGAGCTTTAAGGAATGAACAGTAGTAGAAATACAGCTAAATATATTTTTTTAAATGTTTTTCAGGTCTACCAACTTAGAAAAAGTCCCAAGTATTAGACACTCTTTCTGAAAGCACCTAAGTTGCATTTTTATAATGTTTTTGTCTAGAACTACAGAAAAGTCCATGGGGAGGAAAGTGAGGGTACACGGGTACCAACCTGGGAACTCCATTTCCCACCCCCTGGCTGCCCAGCCTTCCTACTCACAATTCCATAACTGTGCCTGCAGCTGTGGGGACAGCTGGGGAGACCTGTTGTCTTTCTGGTCCCCTCGGACATTTTGCAGTGTCTCTTCCGATTGACACTGTATACAAGGCATTACTTCTCTGACTTGGCCCTGGCTGTTGTGAGAGTGTCACCACAGGGGCAGGGAGCTAGAGAAATTTAGTTGGTTTGAAGAAGTATGTGTCCTGGAGCTCATGAGTACGGCAACAGAAACCTGGCATCCTTCTGGAGCTTTGAGGACTTCTAACCAGAGAGAGCTGGTTCATTAAAGCTGTCTCACCATAGCAAGAGAAGACCTTTGGCTGGGATGGAGACAGGTTGATTCCTGCAGGCAATTGTGTTATTGTAGAAAGGCAGGGCCCTTGGAGCTCTGGAGAGTTCGCTGGGGCCCTTCTGCCAGCCTTCTAGGACACAGGCTCCTATCAGCTTCAGGGAAAAAGACTCCCCACTCGTCCTCCTCCTGTGTGCATTACTGAAAGAAAGCCTTATTTGGGGCTGATTTAAATTCCATCCCCTGTGATTTAGTCTGCCTTCTTTTAGTAAGGAACACAATAGCAATGCCAACAAAACCATGCATAGCATGTGAAGACCAGGTCCTTCGAGTGCTGATGTGTGGAGAACATTGGGCACTAGACCGAACAAAATTTTTGCTGTTGCCTTATGGGAAACCACAGAAATGGACTAAAATAAAACTTACAAAAACACTTTAACCATTCTTATTTATGCACTTCCACCAAGGGAAAACAAAGTCACTGAAACAGAAAAATGTTTCCCAAAGGAAAAAGTCAGTTTCCTCTTTGGTGACCTGAGAAAGTTTACCATAACTCCATTCAAAACCTTCAGGCACTTGACTTTTTTTTTTTTTTTTAATATCCTTTACCTTTTTAATAAAAAGTAAAAAACAAACAAAAAAATACATTGATGTTCTGAATAGAACCTCTCTATGTAAAGGTCTCACTAAACAAATAAACATAGGACCAGACAAAAGAGATGGAGCTGTGAATAGCAATATGATATATTATGAAGCATTTATATATGTATGTATATATTATATATGAATGTGCAGGTACATGTGTGTGCACCTATGTATGTATAGAGATGTAAATATTTGCCTACATACACGTCACACACACACATACATATTTATACTGACCTCTTTAGATTGAAGTCCAAGGCACTTTTACAATGAACAGGTTAAAGCCATTAATTTAGAACATAACTGTTTCTGGGTACATATCAATTTATGGCGCCAACATCAGAATTCACATCTTTCCTTGCCCACTTTTGAGTGTCTCCGATCGGTGCCATGAATGAGAGAGTTGGCTTAAAAAGGGATTAGGAATGTTTCTAAATGGTTAAACTAACTTCTCTTGCTAGTTTCCTCTAGGGGAGGAGAGTTCTTACTGGTGGGATGCTGAGTTCCTCAAAGAGGGAACACAAGGATCAAGAAATGCAGCTATTTCTGCACTGTGCTGAGCAGAGACCCATGGAGCTTTCCAGGGGACCTGCCCTGAGGCACTACCTGATATCCTGATGGATAGGCTAAAATGAAAAACCTCAAAAGGGGCTTTGAGGTGGCTCAAGGCTATGAAGTGAGTGCTTTTTAAATTAGACTGGAAAAAGCCTGTCTCTTCCTGACTTTACTGTGTTTTATGTACACCATCCAAGCTATATGACCTCAAGTATAATTCTAAGATGCATTTGTCTTTATCCTTATGATCACACAGGACCTTTACATTATCAAATAATTCTGTGAATGAGACTCAAGGAAGAAATGGTTTAATTCTCCAATTATTAATGGGGTCGGTTATCATTGCGGTGTGGTGAGGTCAGCACTTCTCAATATTTAAGGTGCAGACAGAGCATCTGGATATCTTGTTAAAATGCCAGTTCTAATTAAGAAGGTTTGGTGTGGGGCCCAAGATTCTGCATTTCTAACAAGCTCACAGGTCATGCTAATGTTTCTGGTCCAAGAACCACACTTGGAGTATCAAGGGCTAGCATATAGCCATATACTCAGATTACTGTAAAGAAGTCTGCTTTCCTAAAAATAGGAATTTGTTTTGGTTTTCCTTGATTCTAGACTTATCATAACTTTGAGGGGAAAGGTCAGAATATATTTGCTCTCTATAAATGTAAAAGTCTTAGAAAAGTGCTAGAAGGAAAAGCCAAAAGCAGAAAAGTATTAAGAAATAAATCAATTACCATCAGTCGATTGTAAAACTAAGAATAAGCTAATTTCCGTTATCTTGTGAGTAGAATGCCTGCTAAAAACAGGTCCCCTGGAGTTCTGATGGCTTTAATGGAGCTCAGCTTAACATGCAACTGAGGGGTAACACAGACACTGAGAGAATTTACCCCCCCCTTAAAAATAAAACTTGCCTACAAGTTAGGGATCAGCTACAGAAGCCGATAGAAGCTGGGCGTTTAGATATTCTCTTTCAGATGGCATGAATAACTAATGCCATTAAGGCCCAAGCCTTGTCTACATTATTTAAGCCCAAATAAATTCAAATTTGAGAGGATTCAACCTTTTTCCCCAGGAGAAAAGCTGTTGTTTTATACTATCTGTAAATCTATGGGAATTTCCAGAGTTTGTGAAGGGAAGAGACACGTAGGCTCAGTTAAATCTACCCTGAGGCGACCCGTTTTGCACCTGTGCGCTATTACACCAAAGTGATGGCAGTGAGGGTCCTCACGGACAGGAGGCTCACTGGTTCTAGGAAACCTTCGCTCCGTAACCAAATACATACCGTTTCCATCTAGAAATAGCGCCTTGGTCATTCAAAGAAGGAAACCGAGAAGTCCTACATGTGTATCTTGGTCACTATAGAGAGAAGGAGGGCAGTGGATTTTGAGTTGTTTCATTTTTCAGTAAATATCTCAGTTGAAACTTCTTATTTCCTCCCAGCTAGAGTAAACTAGCAGAAAAGGCAGCTGCTCTTGGCTGTGCGTGTCCTGCTCCTCCTCCCATCATTCCCTTAGGGGCTGGGCTCCACGGTGTTGATAAACATATGGAAACCCTGCTCCTGCCAGGGTATTGCCAACTCAGAAAAGCACATCTGCACATTGGGCTTTCGTAGGGCCCCGTGTAGATGGAACTCTAGTCCTAGTTTTACTTACTAGAGAAACCTGTAATGTCTAGAATTTTGAGTCACAGGAAAACAGGACTCTTGCTTATGCCCAGTTCTGACATTGCCAAAGGAAAACTGGCTGGTTGAATGTGAGATGTATATAATTTATGGAACGGGCCTTTGAATTTATACAGAAAGAGCCTGCACTTTTATTAAACTGGCTTTGCACAGCTCCTGAAGGAGTGATGGCTTTTAAAATCTCTTCTGAAATGGCTTGATAGAATTTAGGGTAGAATTATTCTTGTAAGCCTGGAATAATGTTCTTTTGTCTCTAATACTCAGTCTCAGAGAATTAGAATATGGCATTTCAGTAGGCTGGGGTGCGAGGACCCTTGGTCTGGGTGTCAGGCAATCACTAACAGTGATGTGTACTCAGAAACAGTTGTTGGGAGAGCAGGCTGTCAGTAGACCCGCTAAACACTAGTTTGATACAAAATGTTAATTGAAAGTTACAATATATTTTATAATATAGCAATATATTTCATATTTAAAATAAACTGTTATGCTTTCTCCTATCATTAAAAAATAGCAAGCAGTACAGAGGCAAGATGCAAATTCATATCGAAGCTTTTCTGATTCTGAATATAATAAACACTTCAGTTTCTGAGTTTGCCATGAAAATGTTTCCTCCATTAATATCCTGTTGCTCTCTTTTGTTGTTCTCTTGTGGCCAGTGCAGAATGAAGAGTCTGGGACCAAAATTGATTTGTTGCGCCATTAAAAAATGTGTCTGATGAAGGCGAATCAATCCTGGTTGAGATTCAAACGCTGAGACATAGGACACAGGGAGAGAATGTTGTTTATTCCCTGTTCTTCTTCTGTGAGGCTGGACGTTGGCTGTTCCAATCGGATTCATATCTGTTGGGGGTTTTTTGCTGTTGCTATTTTTTGGCTGTAAGTGTTAGCATCTCTTTGGGATCCTAACTACAGGTTGGTGTTGAATTTTGTGCTTTTCCTCCACCAGCTTGGTTGGTCACAACGTCTCTTTTATTTGTTTCAACACACAGTCCAACACATAGCCCAAGACTACAGCTTCCGGAATACATTTCTCAGGTGTGTAAACAACTGTCGCAGGGCACTTGGCACCTAGATTTGGAGGTCATACGTTGAAGATTTGACAATGGTTTTGTTCAGAGGGAACTCCAGTTCATGTTTGGGTGTTTCCAGTAATGGTGTAAAACAAAAAGATCACAGTTATTTTTTTCTATCTGTATATACTTATATACCATTGCACTAAGTACTTTTTAATAAGCTGCAGTCTGTTTCAATAAAAAATCTATATATCACTTGTCTGACAAGAGTATACTGTTAATTTCTATTCATGCAGCCTGGCACAAGCTTCCTACTACCACAGTTAGACAGTTAATATTGCTATCCCTGTAATACTGCTTTCTAAGTGGTATCACTGATCCCACTCCCATTACTTTTGCTTTGGTGGCAGTAGAGAAAGAAGGGACACTATCCAGGGCGTCATCAAGCCCACTGACTGCAGGGGGAGAGAAGGGGCTGTTCCATGTCTACCAGGAAGCCACCAGATAGCTGTCTAAGGTACTGAAATCAAACGCTGCAGAGTCAATAGGATAGCAAAATGACAACTAACGGATCCTTAATCTGCTTCTAAAAATTCTCAGGGAAGTAGAATGACCATATAAAACTGGGGACGTATTTTAGGATTTAGAAGTAGTCACTTAAAAATAATAACCTACTGGTAGTGCAATGACTTCACAGTGTCTCAGATGTGGAACTGTGACGGTAGCAACACCATTTGTTCTGGGATGAAATACTGATCCTTAATTTGGGGTGCAGTTTGTTGAGTTACACTCTGGAGGAGGAGGAAGGTTCTGGAACTATGTGCTAATTCCATATTTCTCCCTACTGATTTCACTACTTATTTGATATGTAACGATTACTTTTTGGTAACTATTGACTGCATTCAAGTGCAACATCAAAGTGTGAACTAGGTAGAGTCAGTCTGGGCTGCTGTTGATGACAATAGTGATTTCTTTTTTTTCTCTATTGAATATTGTGTACTTAAGAATATTAACTGTTATCTTAACTTTTAAGTACAGAGAAACTGAGTTATAAGGTGATTGGCCAAAGATGTGGATGCAGTTTTAATTTTTACATATTCTGATTTTGTATCACTAGTTTTCTTCTTTTCCATGATTGCTTATTCACAAGAAAATTACTAAAAATTTAAGGGGGGAAATCCCCCAATATACTAAAATAATTTTTCTTCAATGCTGTTCCTTCTTGGCCTTTAATAATAACAACAGCTTGCATGTGCTCAGCACTTTAGAATTTACGTTTCACATCCATTTTCTACATCTCCTAATTTACAAGATGGCTGTTAGACCACTGGTGCCCGCTGAGGACAGACCGTCAGCGGTGAATCAGGGCCTTCCCCGTTTGTTATTTTGGATTGTATAAGCATTTCTAGAGATATGACATCATGAAGTACATATTATGATATGGCAAGAACAGTTCGTAGACATTTTATGGCAATTTGTTGATGACGATCACACACATGTGGCCTTTGATCCCAAGGTGCAGATTTTTATTTGGACTTCAATCTAAGGAGGAGTGAGCCCCTAGTCTGATATGATTTACCAACTGATGCTATGTCCTGAAATTCCACTGAGATTAGTTGTCTTAAAGTATCACAGTACATCCCTGACTTTACAGTACTTGAAGCTATAATATGGCTTGAGCGCTGAGTGGGTGGCTCTGTGTTTCTAATTCAAGTGTCTAGATATTTTAGGGAGTATTAGAGTGCTTCTACCTGTCACTAATTTATCAGAAAGATTATAGTAAGGGCTCTGCCATGGGGTCAGCCCCTCCAGGAGTGGGCATAACTCAGTACCGTATTGGAGTGAGGTTACCATAATTAATAGTTTTTACATACAGCCAATTCTTGAGTAGATAATTAGACCTCCTCCACTACCAAACTTGAAAATTAGGTACAAGAAGGCATGGCAGGAGAATCCACCTGCCCCCTTTTCCCATCTGACTGTGATGCTAAGGTGCAGTGGAATTAACCAAAAGATGTAGGAAGAAAACGTGGGCGAGCTACACCCAGGATAATCAGTACCTAAGTCATCAAGGGTTGATTGTACTTGCAGGAGAATGGGTAACTTTCCCACATAAAGCTGAAATACTAGTACAGAGAAGTAGCGTTCCATTTACCATTGTGGGATCAACATGCAGATTAGATCACTTATTTGGGGGAAATAAGTATTCTTTTATCAAGGAGAAAAACCACATGTAGCTATTGCACTACCAATAGGTCAAGTCATGCTATGTGTTTCTAGGATGCCAGCGGCTACTGCTACTGGAAATAATTGCAACCACTCCCTTGACTAGTGTCGCTAGCTTGGTCTTTGGGGTTTACCTAAGTAAAAGCATCAATGATGGGTTAAAGAAGACTTATCCACAGATCACAATGGATAAACAGGAGTCTGTGCACACTTTTGGGCAGGAGGAGTGGTGGTGGAATCTTGCATGTCATCTATTTGGAACTGAGACTAAATCCCTCTACGTGGACACGCCCACGCCCACATGCACGCAGCCCAGGGTTACGGCGAATGAAGCGGCGAATTGGAATTGACAGTTGAGGGCTGTCGGTTAAATGATCAGGATTGGCACACTTAGGTCGACCCATCAGTGGTCTCCACCTTGTGAAATGGAACTAATGCCACAAAGAAACTGCATGGTTATTTCATCCGTTTATACATTTGCTTACATGTTCGGCTGAACTGTCACTGAAAACAGGAGCACCATTCTTGGGACGTTAAAAAAAGGGGGAGGGATCTTTCAGATAATCAGTAGTTAAAAGAACAAGTAAAAAAATAAAAAGCCAACAACAGGTGTGGCATCTCTGGTATGCAAAACAACTAATGAAAATGCTCAAAGGAGTTATCAAGACAAACCATCAAGAGGACAGAGCATTAAAGGAACAGCAGCAATAGCAAGAGACAAAAAGTAGAGGTTTAGCAAGAGACCAGATCTTCTCAAAAGAGTGGCCTTCATTCTGGATTGTCTACCTTTGGCTGTCCAGTGATTCCATTATCCTTAGGAGACAAGACTCAGTGCTGCAGAAGAAAAATCTGCACAGTAAGGTCCCACCTTCAGAATGGTGATAATGTCTTCTTACAAAGCTAAATCCAAAATGACAACCATATGCAAAAACCCTTTTATCATAAACAGATGAAATATTCCATACAGTATCATTTAATTTCCCACAAGCAGAAATCAAAGACCTCAGAACGAGAAAAATGATGAACAACATGATGGTTTGCACATCACAAATGTTATGTGTGGTCAGATTATGGAGTAATGAAGAAATTTTTCAGTGCCTGTCACTACACTGGACCTTGATGTTTCTGAAGTCTCTTGGAGTTTGAGATGTATCAGAATAGTTTTCGCACCAACATTAATACGGTACAGTAGGAACAGGCTACTGATAAATCTATATCCTCTTAGCTTACCTACAAGGTTCCCTAAGGGCTCTCTTTATTCTCACAATATTTCATTTTGAGGTGACTTCAGGTCAGGTAGAAGGGACCACATGGGCCACTCTCCATCACTCCTCCTCCCAGCTCAGCAGCTCGCAGGTGAGGCACTTGACCATTTTGCACTCCTAACGTCTGGGGCTAGAAACCCGTTGCTGCCTAAATATAGCTCCGCAAATCCCCAAACCATACTTCTATTCACTAAGGTGTCTCATTGGGTTGCCCTTGTTTGTGCATGTGCACACACCTGCACGATCCCCTGTCCCCTGCCTACAACACATACACCTGGTCATTTGGTCCATCGAAACACAGCTTGTTTGGATGTAAGAAGAAAATTCTGCAGAAGCAGTTTTCTTGTTGTTGTTGTTGTTTTTAGAAGCCTGCTTACCCTTCCAGAATGCCAATAATTTTGGCCCGGCATTCATCTGAAATCAAGCATGGTGCACATCCGGGACAAAGCAACCTGCATTGTGTTTGAAGGGACCTCTGTCTTCAGTGACGCTCAGGATGTGGCCAATACTAACTACCTGAACTGAAAGCATCCCACATTCAGATCCAAAGCAACTTGACATATGTAGAGAGTGCCTACTGTGTGCAGGGTGAGGTACCAGATCCCTTTTTATTTGGGTTAAACCCAAACAAGAAAGGATCTGGATTGAATGCAGGATGTGTATGTGTGTGTACATGCACGTACTTGCAAACACACAGGTTTATATGGGTATTAATATTGGATGGAAAATCTGGCTTTTTATTTGTCTGTAGGTTTCTTTTTTTTTTCAGTCTAAATTGGGTATGTCTGTTTTGGCAAATCGTGGGCAGCTCTCTTTTACTTTTGTCACCCAGAGGCCTTCCTTAGACAAAAGGAAAGGAGAGACGGGCACTTGAGGACCTCAGTGGTGAGGAACCCATCCCCCAAGCCTGACACGACCCCCCATCCCCACGGGCCCCTGTGCCGGGCTGGCTTCACTGTTGGCTACTTCAGTGCACCTGCCCCCAGCCCCCCACGTGAAGACCTGAGATTGAGCGTGGATTTCTGTTCTCCACCAACTCTGCAGCAAGGGCCCTGCCAGAGGCGTCGCTTCCTGTCATCTCCTCTTCCCGCTCCCAAGTAGAGGCACCTAAACAGAGATTAGATTTCTGGTTTCAAGGCATATCGAACCAAGCACGCTGAATGAACATGAGTTAGTTAATTAGCTCGGTCTCTCTTCTTTCTGTTCCCTGGTCTGAGAGTTTCTCGATGGCAAAGCGACCAGGAGAGTTGATTTGCATCTTAAGACCTATGGGTAACGCTTCTGGAGTGGGGAGTTTTATTTAGCAACTGCTTGAACTTGTGTACGGGGTCGGGAAGGAGGTGGAGCTGACCCCAATCGGGCTATCGGAGAGCGGGGTGTGCGTGGTGCCCACCGCCACGCTGACGCCCCGGGCCTCGAGGATGGCGGACAGGAGCTGCTGCTGCTGCTGGCGCAGGGTGTCGGCGATGAGCAGCGGCAGGGAGTTGAAGCTGGCGGTGAGGTGCTCCAGCTTGGACTCCAGGCTGCCGATCTGCTTCTCCAGGTCTTCGCTCCGATCATTGAGTTCTGTGATTAAGTCGTACATGACATTCTGCATCTGTGTGGAGAGAGAGTGCGCTGAGAGACAGGCAGACAGCCGGTCATCACGCAGGTATCTGCACTAGGAGAATGAAATACCCTCCACGTCACAACGGGACTGCCTTCCACACCAGCTAGGTCTGACCTGGCCAAGGAAACAAAACAGCTTACTTTCCCGGAGATGCGGGGGCTGGGGTGGGCACATTTTTTTCTTATTACAAAAGTAATGAGTTTTAATTGTAACACTTTATTAGAAAATATGCATAAAGGAAAAGAAACGGCCCTTTTTTCTTAAATAGAGTGAGTCTTTAAACTGTCTTCATGTTCTTACAGGGACCCGACCTCTCAACTCACATGGCTACTGGCATCTAATAATTCAAGAGAAGACACCATGGAGAATGGACAGTGTGATAGATTTATAATAGATCTATAATTAGTGGGCCAGGGTTCAAGTACAAGTATGCAGCTCACTAACAATGTGCCTTCTGTCAGGCCACCTGACCTCTCTCAGCCTCGGTTTCTTTATAAAACTGGAGTTAATAATAACGACACATCGTTATGAGTTACGGGGCATCCCCCACCTCCCATTTCAACATGGCAGCCAGAATGTGAGATGACATTAGCAAAGAGAGCTGCCTCGCTGAGGTGTGGCCCTTCCCCTGCCTGGTCCACAACGGCTCACTTTGGGACGTCCCTGAAGTGCTGTTCCACCCAGCTGAGCTCTTTGTTGACACTCAGGGTGACTCTCCCTCTGGCCTGTCCTGCCCCCCTCACTCGGGGCAGGTCTCCTGCGGGTGCTCCCCAGTCACCCTCCTGCACACAACCCCGCCTCACAGGGCTCCTCCCCCACATCCCGCGGCCCCCTGCTGCTCTGCGGAGTCCTGGTCTCTGCGACAGCCATATTCCTCCCAGCAAATGAACAAATGCCCCCCTGGCTCTGTACCTCAGACTCAGGGGCAAGATTCACGGGAGTCTTCACACTCCCGGGTATTCAGGAATGGACAGCCCAGGGCCAGGTTGGTGGCTGCTGGGTCACCCCCTGAGATACTGTGGCTCTTTGGGCTTCTGGTCATCTGCCAGTGACACCCTGATCCTATTTCATGTGAAATTTCAAGTTACTCCAGGAAGCCGTGGAAACCACTTGTGCCTCAGAGGCCAAAGGAGCAGAAAATCAAGTGAGAGAAAAAGAAGAGGAGTAGAAGAAGGTGGCAAAATTTGAGAAGCCAGAGAGGAGAGGGGGAAGGGGGTACTGAAAGTGTAGTGACACCTCCCCAGGGGACTCCACACCCACCAGGAAACTCACTGCCGCAGCATGAGGAGGAGGCGTGGAGGTGGCAGAAGACGGCCCCCTCTGCGACATGGCCGCCCTCAGGACACTTTAGAAGGGAAAGGTCGTCCTTCCTTAACACTCAAAGAACCTCCTCAAGGTGCGCGTTCTTCCCGGAATGTACAAAATCACAAATTTATTTGCCTGCAGGAGCACCCTGATGATCTCTGGACCCATGTCCAGACCCTGCGCTGTGGCCCAGGGCTGGTGCTTGCCCACTGCCAACCTTGGGAGGGTCACTTCGTTCCCTTGGATCTTGGTTTTCTCATCTGTATTCATAATCGGAACTGTTATTTGCAAAACCTTTATAGTTTACAAAGCATTTTCACAGATATTATCTTATTTGATCACCTGAGCCTCAGATGGTAGGAATTATTTTTGTATTTCATTTGAAGAAATTGAAGCACTCGGGTAAAGAGACCAAGCGTCCCCAGCTGTCACCCCATAAGATAGCTATTCAACACAGAAAATAATATTTGGAGGCCACGTGCCATATTCTTAATCTAGAGAAGACCAAAGGGCAGGGGTGGGAGGGTGGTGGGCTGGGAGGGGGAAGCGCAAAGAAAGAAAAGGGAGGGAGCACAGCATTATCGTCTCCCCTGTTGCTTGGTGACCAATGTGAAGTACCCTGAGCTGCTGCCAGGAGTCTCCTGGGAGGAAAAGACAAAGACTGGACGAATGTCAGAGTTCACCTCCTCCCCAGATCTCACGTCATGTCCCCCACTGGGCTCTGCGGGACCTTCCCTTACCCTCTGTCCTGCACACTCTTTCTTTCCAGGTAACTCGCTCCCAGGTGACTTATGGCTCAGTTCCCCCACCCCATTCACAAGAGTGTCTTTTCAAACTGCGGTTTCTGCTTCATCCAGTCTGCTCTGCTGGGCCCCATCTCTGAGAGGCTATGGGTGGCACCGCTGAAATACAGCCTTGAAAGTCAGGTTTGCTGATGTCCCCAGGGAATATCAGTCACAGTGTGTTCCGCCAGATAAGAGGTGGGACAGGAAACGTTGCTACTCATAGGAGACACATCTTGGGGCATCTCGTTGGGTCATTTCTGAAGCTTACAGGGTGGGCCCCTAGCCATACATACTCTATTTGACCCTCGTCCTGGCCACGGCTCGTTGGCCCACGGGTGGACACATGGCCCATCCTGGCCAATCATCTCATCTCTTCAGAGAATGTGGAATTAAGGCCAGCAGGAGACCAGTTCCCTGTGGCTGAAACTGTAACACACACTCTCAGAATCAAGGCCTGTCATAGCCTGCCATGGAAACAGGAGGTGTGTGGTGGTGGGGAGAGGGAGGAAGGAAAGAGAGGATTGAAGCAGGCACTTGAACAGTTGGAGAAAGGAGATGGTGAGAGAACCTTCTGGGTCATGAAGGCTCCCAGGCCTGGTTCTATCTAGTCAGCTCCTCCCTGACGTCTGACCACATGCCTGCTTTGAGGTTCTGCCTAGAATGAGACTCCCTAATATCCTTAGAATAAATTCCTCCATTTTTAAATCTTGGTCCCGTGGGCTTCTGATATTGGAACCCAAGAGCATTAACCAACGCACTGGAGACCCCAGGGAGCTCTCTCCTGTGCGCTCATCTTCCATTCACGTCCTACCCGTGCCCAGGCTCGCAGGAACCCTGCCCCCCACCTGAGCACCTCCTCCGCAGCACACAGGCCTGTGGGCTTCTTCCTAACTGTGCCAAGCCACATACTCCCCGACTGCAGTCCTCACGGGCTTGGGAGGCCCTTTCTTTGGCTTGATCCCTGCATCGAGCAGGGGGCCTGTACGTGGCCCCACAACCAGTAATTTCTCTGATTGCACCCTCTTTTCAAAGGGCGCTTAATCTGCCTGAGGGAGTTTCTCCTGCTTACCCAGAGAACGTTTTCCATTATGATAATTGACATATGCTGGAATGTTCTGTCAGCTTGGCCCTGGCTGTACGCTTGATATATAATTTCTATCAAGAGGCCATGAGGAGAGGGGGCTGCGGAGGGGAAAGCCCTTTCTTCAGGGGCGCCTACTCTCAGCTCTGCCAACAGTGCGGCCTTTGGTTCTCTCACTTGGGTGATGTGCAAGAGAAGCAAGTTTCTTAACAGCATTTGTGGCAGCTCAGTGCAAGAACACGGACTGACAGCAGGAAGTCGAGCCTCAAGCCCCAGGGTTCCCAAGGAGGGCTGTCTTTGTTGGTATCTTCGTGTTCATTGCAGGCTACCTGCCTCTTGAGAAACAAAGAAACGCACCCACACACACACCAATTTGGGGCCAGAAAAACTGTATGGCAAAAATTGGAGGATTCAGTTAAGTGGATTTCCAATTACAACTGCAAACTGGAAGAATCTTCTCAGGTGTGACCTGGGCAGCCAGCACGGCCGTCACCACTGTTCGGTCCTCACTGATGTGCTTCACCCCTGTGCAAACCTGGCCTTGTCCTTAGGGGCCCCTCAATGCACAGCTAGTAAAACAACACCCTTACAGGTTTAAGTAGGTCAGCTAATTAATTCCAAGCAAAGACAAACCTGAGCTGTTTAACTTAAGAAAAAACGCCAGATTTTTAAAAGACAACAAGACACATTGGTAGATTGCGAATGTCAAAACTTTGAACCTAGGTTATTTTTTAACCAAGGAGAAATTTTTCTTTGCTTTCCTAGCCCTGCATTGTCCAGTGTGAACATAGCCAGGACTCACAGGTATGCGGGAGGAGTCTACATGCCGGCACCTGCGAACCCTTCAGGATGTCTTCGGATTCTGCCACTCACCTTGGAAAGGTCCACCAGGGTGTTGGCTTGGTCACTCAGCTTCCTCTGCTCCATCTTGACACGCCTCAGTCTGTGGGGGAGAGTTGTAACAGGCAAGCCCTTCAAGTCCACCTTAAGGGTTAGCCCAGCCAGCAGATCGCACAGCCCGATCCAGTCCTCTGACTTGGAACCCAGCATGGGGACCTTGAATATGGGCGACAACTGACTAGAACACGGGGCTGGCAGGAGAGCAAACTCTTGTCTCCGTGAACACTCGCCTTCCGTCACTTTAGTCTCCTTGCCACTCCCAGATCTCTTCCCTGTTTCTATGCCTTTTTCAAGGCTGTGCCTTCCACCTCGAATGCCATATTCTCCGCTTTTTAGGGTTCTCCCAAACCTCCAGGTCAGAATAAATGTTTTCATCCTTTGCTTTACCACTATGCTTTTAAAAAAAAAAATTCCTCCATCATAGAAAGCAGCAGCCACAGTTTGTTTTGAGTTGTAATGCATGGGGTGTGTGCGTGTGTGTGTGTGTGTGTG